>CM070548.1:85748832-85886332 GCA_036346405.1 Phyllostachys edulis | reverse complement strand
CTAGCGGGCTCCTACTAATAAAGAGACTTATCACAGCCGGTTCTATTATGGAACCGTCAGTGATAGTTATCACAGACGGTTCCACAATGGAACCGTCCGTGATATGGTGTCGTATCACAGACGGTTCGTGTTAAGAACCGTCTGTGAAGTATCACAGATGGTTGTTTGTTTAAAACCATCTGTGATATTTCATAGACGGTCTTAATAATGAACTGCCTGTGATATTACCTCTTCATAGACAGTTTTTAACGCAGCTAGTAACACAAACGGTCGCAAAACCAAAATCGTTTGTGATTGCATGTAATACAGACGGTTTTGGTCAACCGTCTGTGATGAGGCGTCCAGTATTAGCCTTTTTTTAGTAGTGTTGGTTCATGAATTATGAAGCCATATCAAGTGGTTCTGTGTTGATGGGTGATAATTCATCGTGCAAGATTGCAGGCATTGGTTCTATCCAAATCAGGATGTTTGATGGCACCATCAGAACTTTGTCGGATGTTCGAGACATTTCGGGTTTGAAGAGAAATCTTATATCATTGAGTACTCTTGATGCTAAAGGGTACAAGTATTCAGGTGGAGTTGGAGTTCTAAAGATCTCCAAAGGCTCTCTTGTTATGATGAAAGGTGATATGAAAGTTGGCAACTTGTATCATCTGCAAGGTACTACAATTTCAGGTAATGTTGTTGTTTCCTCAAATAAATCAACCAATTCTGATGCTACTAATCTTTGGCATATGTGTTTGGGACATATTAGTGAAATTTGCATGTAGTTATGCATCAACAAGTTGAAGTTTTGTGAACAATGTGTCTTTGACAAGCAAAAGAGGGTAAAGTTCAGCACAACAATTCACTCTATAAAAGACATATTGGATTACGTTCACTTTGATTTATGGAGAGAATCCCGTATTTTGTCCCTTGGATTTATTGGCTACATGTTGACCATCATTGATGATTATTCAATAAGAGTTTGTCCATATTTCGTGAAGCACAAATCGGATGTGTTCAAGACATTCAAGAAGTGGAAGATTATGATTGAAAAGAAAACTGACAAGTATGTCAAGAAGCGACTTGATAATGGCTTGGAGTTATGTTCAGGAGAATTTGAAGCTTATGCAGATCAAAGGGCATTGTAGGACATTACACGGTCCCAGGTACTACTCAGCAAATGGTGTGGCCGAACGCATGAATAGAACTATTATGGAGAAGATATATTGCATGTTATCTAACTCCGGCTTATCTAGGTGTTATTGGGCTGAAGCCGCATCGACTGCTTGTTATTTGATCAATTGGTCACCTAACCTGTCAATTGATAAGAAGAATCCAATTGAGGTATGGTCTGCTTCTCCAACAGATTATTTAAATTTGAGAATATTTGGCTGTCTTGATTATGCTCACGTTTACAATGATAAATTGGAGCCTAGAGCCGCTAATAGCATTTTCCTTGGTTATAAACCTAGTGTGAAAGAATATAAATTATAGAATCCTAAAACTAGAAATGCGGTTATTAGCAAAAGTGTTACTTTTGATGAATCTGCTATGTTGCATGATAAACCATCTATTGATGTTCTCGTGGAGAAGCCGCATAAATCAAGCGTCCAGGTGGAGCTTGTTATTGATTCAGGATCTACACCAGAAGCCAAAAAGGAAAATATGCAGGATGTTCCTGTTGTCTTTCAACCACCACAATGTTCCATTGTAGCCGACAGTCCTAAAAGGAATATTCAAGCTCTCGGCCAAGAGATTGATTGCAGAAGCTGATGATGTTACTTATGCTTTGAATGTGGCAGAAGAAATTGAAGGTATTGGAAAACCTTCCACTTATTCTAATGCTATCTCTTCTGGTGATTCAGAGAGATGGATGACTGCCATGCATGATGAGATGCAATCTCTTGAGAAGTATAACACTTGGGAGCTGGTCAAGTTGCCAATTGAAAAGAAGGCTATTCATTGCAAATAGATCTTCAAGAAGAAAGAATGCATTTCGCCAACCGAAGAGGTTAGGTACAAGGAAAGACTCGTTGCTAAAGGATACATGCAAATTCTAGGTATTGATTTTACAGATGTCTTTTTCCAGTTGTGAAGCATAGTTCTATTCATACTTTACTCAGCATTGTGGCTATGCGTGATTATGAGCTTGAGCAATTGGGCATGAAAACTATGTTCTTACATGAGGAGTTGGAAGAAGACATTTATATGGAGCAACTAGAAGGTTTTGTCTTCCCAGAAAAAGAGAGTTATGCTTACAAGTTGAGGAAATCTCTTTATGGTATGAAGCAATCACCGAGATAGTGGTACAAGAGATTTGACTCATTTATGATCTCTCAGGATTTCAAAAGATTCGATTATAATAGCTGTATTGATTTGAAGACTGTTAATGGCTCAGTTATTTATTTGCTCCTATATGTTGATGATATGTTGATTGCTGCTAAATACAAGGCAAGAATCTCAAAGTTGAAGGCACAATTGAGCAGTGAATTTATGATCTCTCAGGATTTCAAAATAGTTGAAGTCTCTACTAGAAGTTATCTAAAGACCAGACCAGCGACATTGTATATGTTAAAAGACTGATCAGTTGCCATGGAGACCATCCATAATGACATGACGTAGAGCAATATAGAATCACATCATATAAATTGGAAGATAAAGATATCAAAGAATGAACACATAATACTTGCGAAGATGTTCTATGTTCCAAGCATCGGATAGAACTCTGCCGTTCTCTATAGCAAGTCGAACAGAACCAGGTCGAGTGACAGAGGCTAATAAAAGTACCTTCCTATTTGGGTGAACATTTGTTCGAATTAGAATTATTTTGGAGTCATTTTAGAACCAAGTCACCCACGTTGAGTGTACGCGGATGACCTTTTCTATTGTAGTACAGACACAACCCTTGTAGATAGGTTGCTGACCTGATAAGTGCTCAATCACATTTTTCTTTGAGAAGGTTGACATCATCTTCACACTGCTCGCCTTGATTGACGTTATCATGGAGATTGACTCATTAGAACCTAAATAAATTTTATTAGGTAATACCGCTTCTACTCCATACACCAGTTGAAATTGTGTTTCACCTGTAGCTCTACTGGTCGTAGTACATAAAGCCCAAAGAACTGAGTAGAGGTCGTGATTGTTTGCACGTTAAACTTCCCCATTGCTCTACGAATGAGAAAAAGAAGAGAAACAAATCTTTGTGCCTATTTGATCACAGTAATCTTGAAATATATCACTAAAAAATTATGGTCCATTATCAGTAATAAGATGAGTGGGTACACCAAAACGAGTCACTGTATTTTTCATAAATAATTTTTTGGCTACTAATGTAGTGAATGTAGTGACGGGTTCAGCTTCAATCCACTTAGTGAATGTATCAATGGCCACAAATAAGAATTTGTACCCATTAGTTGCCCTAGGTAAAGGTCCAACTATGTCAATTCCCAATGTCGAAAATAGCCATGACAATGGAATTGTTTGCAATTGATTTACAAGTTGGTGTATTTGTCGAGCATAAAATTGATATTGCTCACAAGTCTTTACAAGATGCATTGTATCTTATAGTGCAGTGGGCCAATAAAAACCTTATCAGAAAGCTTTCCTGACTAGCGTTCGATATGAAACGTGTGCTTCACATAAGCCCCCATGTATTTCATGAAGTAATGTTTTACCATTTCCCTAAGAAATACATCACATTAGAACATCATGTGCTCCTTTTTTGTATATGTCGTTGTCAACCAGTTTGTACAATCTTGCCTTTCGAATTAATCTGTCTTTTTCACATGCATCCTCGGGCATTGTCACATGTGCTAGATAGGTTTTTAATGAATGAATCCAATCTGCGTCATGCTCGAGAATGGCAACCTCTAAATTGGAAGGTGATACTTCTGTTGATGTGCTTACATAGGATTTAGACAAATATTCAAGGAAAACACCTATTGGAACAGATGATCGTGAGGAGCCCAATTTTGATAACTAGTCTGCTAAAGTATTATCTTTTCATGGGATGTATTGGAATTCGAAACTACTGAAGTATTTTTCCAATTTCCTCACTTCATCCAGGTAGTGAGCCATTGTCTCATCGGTTCATTGATATTCCTTGCTAACCTGGTTTATGACTAATTGTGAATCGCCCATCGCTAAAAGTCAACGAACACCAAGGGATTTAGCTACTCGAAGCCCAGCTAGAAGACTTTCATACTTTACCATATTATTTGTAGTAAGGAATTGCAGTTGGATTACATAGTGTAACTGGTCGCCTTGTGGCGTGACCAGTACTATACTAGCCCCCGCACCTTTAAACTCTTGAGAACCATCGAAGTACAGTATCAAGTGGTCATTAGGCTAGACTTTATCGGTTCTTGTGGTTCAGAATTAGTACATTTAGCGATAAAATCTGCCAAAGCCTGAGACTTAACTGTTGTTTGGGCAATAAAATAGATATCAAATGATCCAAGTTCTACTACTCACTTAGTAATGCGACTAGTTGACTCTTGATTGTGTAGAACACTTCTACATTTGCCCGAAGGAAGGCAATGAGCTCGAGTTCCTATTTCTCATTCATTCCTGACCCAATCCATACTGTCTTGAACTGGTCGTCAGGTGTGAAGAATCTAGACCCACCATTATATGTTAATGGAGTATTTTGGTAATTAATGACAATTGTCATGTGCAACTAACATTTTCCATGAGTAGGATAAATAGGTTATGTTCCATGATGATGAAGACTTTGGATGACATCATGAGTTGATCGCCATCAAGTCAAGACTCGGGATGAAGGAAATCATTATGTGTTGATGATGTTCATGTCAAGATCTCGAAGTGAAGAATATCATCATGTGTTGATGATATTGAAGTAAAGAGCTTGGAGTAAATGATGCATCATGTGTTGATGCGTATCAAGATCTCGAAGAGGAGATGATCATCAAGTCAAGAGAAGACCCATCATGTGTTGATGGAGTTCAAGTGAAAGAGTGCATCATGTGTTGATGATTATCAAGTCAAGAACCCGGTCTTGAAGAGAAGATGTGCGTTATCAAGCTTCAAGAGAATGTGTAAGGCAAAAGTATGACTAGCTACTGATCTTGGTGTTTGGATGGAAGACTGGATTGCTAGTATAGGTTGCCATACTATTAAGAGGAGTCTTGACTAGTAGCTTGAGTGTGTCATGTGTTGATAGCTCGTTGTGCTTGCTCTAGCTCTCGTTAGCATGTTGCCAATATTTGTGAATGTGTTTTTGCAAATAGTTGAGGCTCATGCATAATCCTTGTAGCATGTGACTTTAGTTTGAGAATGTGTTTTGCAAATGGTTTAAGTCCATGTATCTTATTCCTTGTAGCATAATTCTAAAAGTTGGCAAATGTGTTTCGCAACTTGTTGAGAATCTCGCCTTCAACCCTTGTTTGCATCTTGCATCAATTGGCAAATGTGTTTTGCAAATTGAGTTGAAGCGATTTGCAAAAATCATCTTTTGTTTCCTGGTCTGGACTGACCGCAGTTAGAAGGCCGGTCTGACTGGAACTCCGGGTCATGTGACCCAGTCAACTTTTTCCAAAGAATGCGTTTTTCTGGTTTTGGGAACCTGATCTGACTGCCATGTGTTGGCCGGTCTGACCGGTGGGACCTGGTTTGACCGCCATGTGTTGGCCAGTCTGACCGGACCTCCGGGTCAAGTGACCCAGTCAACGTTTTCCAAAAGGTGTTTTCCTGGAATTGCTCCTTGTTCTGTTATGCAGTCTGACCGCCATGTGTTGGCCGGTCTAACCGGGTTGGCGCGGACTGACCGGCCATTGGTTGGGGGTCAGTCTAGACATGTGTCCAATGACTAGTTTTGTAGCCGTTGGAGCATGGCCGGTCTGACCGACCACTGGTTGGCGGTCAGACCGGGCATCATTGATTTTCAGCAGTTTCTCTTTCAAACGGATAGTTTTTGTGTGTGGGCTATAAATACCCACCTTGACCGGTTGTGGAAGTTGTTGTTGCTGCTGTTGCTAGTGCTTTTCATTCCCTTGAGCAAAGAGTAAGCCCTCTCATCTCTTATGTGCATGTGTTGCACTTAGTGAGCTTAGAGAGCAAACCCTAAGTGCATGTGTTGCATTAGGTAGTGGATTGTGTATCCATTGAGTTTAGACACTTGATTCGTTCAAGTAAGCATCTCCAACTTGTTACTCTTGGTGTTTGCTGACACCTAGGCGGCTTGGAGGAGTTGCGCCGGTGATCTTCTACAAGAAGGTTGCGAGAAGACCCGGGCGGTTGTGAGTAGTTTGGTGCTCGCTATCTCCGAAGTGGAGGAAGAGCAACCTCGAGTGGATCGATGTGTTGGTTCGTGTTGGAGCCGATCCAAGTGGTTGGACTTACCTCGGAGGTGTTGGCTCAATTGTGGAGCCGGTCCAATTTGGTTGGGCTTACCTCAACGTGGATTAGGGGAGACCGATAAGTCTGCGAATACTATGGTAAAACATCATTGTGTGTCATTGTGAGTTGTTTCTCTTGTGTTTTACTATTGCAATTTACATTCTTAGAATTAAATTGTTTACATGTCTTTGTATGATTGCTATCATTACCAATAATATTATGTTGTTGGTGCACTTAGTAAAGACTAGTTGATTTAGACTTTAATTGTGCAAAACCGTATTGTTGTTAGCTTCCACATTAGAGATCGATTTTAGCCAAAGAAGTTTTTAAAATCGCCTATACACCCCCCTCTAGTCGGTCTCCTCGATCTTACAAGAGGTATTAGAGCGTGGTCTCTCATTCATTAGACTTAATCATCTAGAGAGTAAAGGATGACGACTATAGAGTTTATGCATCCCGGTAGCGCACCACACTTTGATGATTGAAATTATGCTTATTGAAAAATTAGAAAGACCATCTATATTAAGGCTATGGGCCCAATCCTATGGAGAATTGTTGATGCGGATTTTGCTACTCCAATTGATCCACAAAACCCTACTCAAAGGGAAGAGCAAAACTTGCAACTCGATGCTCAAGCTTTAAATGCTCTATATAGCGCTTTGAGTATAGAGGAGTTCAATAGAGTGAGTAATCTTGAAAATGCTCATGATGTTTGGGCAACTCTTATGGAAATTCATGAGGGAACCTCCACGGTCAAGGAAGATAAATTGCATAGGTTGAAGCTCAAATATGAGTTATTTACTATGTTGCCTCATGAGAGCATCAATGAGATGTATTCTAGAATGAACAACATAGTAAATGAACTCAAAGGCCTATCTTGTGATTTAACCGATCTTGATGTTATGCGCAAGATGCTTAGGGCTCTACCGGACAAATATGAGACATTATTCCTCAATTCATCTGAATTGCCAAGGATGACTCCTACCGCTCTTTTGGGTAATCTCATCACAAATTAGATGCACAAGAAAGACAAGGATGAGCTCAAGGAGATGGCCTCAACTTCAAGCAAAAGAATTACTGCTTTCAAAGCCAAATATGATTCAAGTGAAGATGAGGATCAAAATGAGGAACATGATGACACCGAAGAAGATATGGCCACTCTCATAAATAAAATAGAAGAACTCATGAAGAGACGTGACTCACACAAAAATTCAAGCACATCTTCAAATGCAAAGCACCACAAGACTCTAAAGTGCTACAACTGTCAAAAAAGGGGGCACATTGCTTCAAAGTGTCCTTATAGTGGGGAAGATAAAGAAGAGCCCAAATCATCATGAAGAAAGAAGAATGATGACAAAAGAAGACACTTTATCGGGCTAGCCATAAAGGATGATCCATCAAACCTCTCAAATGCAAATGAGACTATCACTATTTAACATGTCTACATGCTTCATGGCAAAAGGTAATAGTGAGGTAAATGATGATGATGAGCCTTCATATGATGATTTGATGGATATGCTAGAGGACTTGAATGAATACCGTGGCAAGGAGAAGTCAAAATTCAAAGTCTTGAAAAAAGAGTTTCTTTCTCTCAAGGATTCTTATGATGAGCTAAAAGAAGCTCATGAGACTCTCCTTCTCAAGGATCTCATCAAGTCCAAGGTGGATATAGGCATTAAATGTAATTTATTAGATGATATGCCATGTATAGCTCCTAGTCCTTGCATTTCATCTAAGGTTAGCATATCCACCTCTTGTGATGATTTGCTAGATAATCCTTGTAGCTCAAAAATAGATGTTTCTATTTCCTCTATGCATGTTGAGACTAACCTTGTAGAGGAAAACAAAAAGCTCAAGGTCCAAGTCACAAAATTGAAAAATGACTTGGAAAGAAGTTTCAAAGGGAAGGCCACTCTCGATGAGATATTGAGCAAGCAAAGATGATTGGAAGATAAGAGTGGAATTGGATTCACTCCCAAGAAAAGGGAAAATAGCAAGACAAGGTACAACACAAGACACACGAGGAAATATGTCAAGTGCTTTGGATGCAATGAGAAGGGCCATAAAACCTCGGTGTGCCCAAATCAAATGGATGTCAAGTCAAGACATTCAAAGAAGAGGCGAACCGACAAGGAGCAAGAGAATAAGATAAGAAGGGGAAGTAAGAGCCCAACTTGCTAGAATTGTAAAAAAAAAGGGACATTTTAGTAAGGATTGTCCTAAAGGTATCTCTCCTAAGCCTATTATCTATAATGATCATTATTTTCATAGGAAGGATAAGAATGGCAATGTGTTTTCTAGAATTTTTAGTTCACCAAAGCTTATTACTAGGGCCATTTGGGTGCCCAAATCTCTTGTGACTAACATTCAAGGACTCAATCGAGTTTGGGTACCAAAAGGTGCTTAAATGATAAATAGGTACTTGGAGAGGCATTGGAGGCTTGGCTTATTCATGAAGAGGTGGATTTCACCATGTGCAAAATTGAAGCCAAGCTTAAGGATGATCATTTCATATCAAGAATCAATGCCATCTTGGTAACAAGTATTTACATTGAAGTACCTAGCCCTTTTACCTTGTGTAGGTTGCATTCCATGAAAATCTTTTCAAAAGGTGTTCTCGCTCTTGTGCTAAATCTTCTTTATTAAAATCTTGAGCAAGATGGTAAGTGGCACATTAAGGGGGAGTACTAAGTCATATACATGTATATCACATCCCTAAGTGTGCCAAAAAAAAAGTGCTAGTAATGTTTTTCAAAATTGAGCTTTTTAGCCAAAAGTCAAAAATTTCATAAATACTAGTAATCTTTTGAAAAACTAATTGCAAAATATATACAAATGATATTCAAAGGTTTCCAAAGGTTTTGGCTCAAGAAAAACCTATTTTAAGTGAAAATGAATTTCTAGCCAAAATTCTACATCATAATATCTTGTTTTTGACATAAACTAGATTTTTGTGTAAAATCTATTCTAAAAGAAATTTGAAATTCATCCCAAAAGGAAAGTCCTAGAGTTGGCTATTCTAAACCTTTTTGATATTCAAAAGATTTCCAAAAGGCCAACCTAGCAAAAGTTATTTGATTTCGAAACTCGCCCAAAATACAATCTTAACCTAAGTGGTCACTTTCTAGCACTTAAGTGAGTTTTGCCATATGAGCCAAAATTATTCACATGAATAGGTCCATAATGGTATTCATGACTCATACATGCATTTTGTTGCTTTAAGTATATTCAAATGCTCATTTTTGATCTTTTGAAGAAGTTTCATGAAAAGAAGATTTAATTTGCAAAAAACAAAGGCTTAATTCATAAAAACTATTTAAGATTTGGATTTTTAAGGGCTATATAAGTTGGAAATGCTCCAAATATGTTTATTTGGTTGATTATGTGAAATTTTGGAGCAAAATACAACATTTCTCTCTTTTCTCCAAAATCCAGAACTATATTTGCTAACAACTTCGGCCTCAAATTTTGGTCCACCACCCCCAACTGGCCCGACCATAAGCCTCTGGTCTAATCAAGACTTTGCCTTGGCCCGCGACTGCACCTACAAAGACTTGGCTGTTTTATCCAAAATTGTTGATTTTCAATTCCCTCAGCCATTCTCTTTGCTCCCCAAAGTCAAGTTGATCCTTGTTTGTAAGCTACTCTCAAGTATTTTTCTTGATTAAAAATGCTTTTTCATTCTTCAAGTAATATTCTTTCAAGTGGTAGCTCCTTTTGATCATCTTGACATCGGCATAAGATTCATCTTTACAAGTGATATCAACTTATCCCTTTAAGTGGTATCTAATTTCATTCCTTGCCGATCTTACCTCTGTAGACCAAGCTCATGTATTCTCCGTATACGAGTGGATTCTCTTTCCCTATTCTATTTGGATGCTTTCTTTGAAGATCTTTGCGAGAGAAGTTCAAGCACTTTGCAATTTCAAGTCTTGTCGACATGTGGTATCCAAGTGATGTTTAATGACTATCTTTCAAGAGTGATCCACATATAGATATTTTTGGTGCTTAATGTCAAAGGGGGGAGAATTTGGTTGCAAATAATGGTCAAAGGAGGAAGTTTAAAGTCATCATGAGTTTTGGATGGATATATTTCAAAGAGATGATAAAAGGAGATATTAGTTGGATAGAAAAATCCTTTGTGTGTCAAAGGAGAAGAAAAGAATGTCAACAAGATCCATTGTATAAGGTGGAGTTTTTCTCTGTGAAAAATATATTAAATATTTTAGGCTTACTTAAAAAGGGGTAAACTATTATATGGGAAAATCTAATTTGCTATTTTCCCAAAAATGGTTTATGGATATTTATGAATGCATGTTTTCTCATGAGCATGAGCTAAATTGTTATATCTTTCAATTGTTGCATTCTTTGGATCCAAAATATAGAATGAACTCCACTAAGAGTCAAACATGAATATGTGCATTTCACTTCATTCCATATTTTTGAATGCACACATTTGGGGAGAGTTCACTCTATGTTTTGATATTTCACTAGTATTGATCCCATTCTTCCATCTACTTATATTAAGGATCTCTACTTTGAAATGTATCCTTGAGTATATAAAACTTGTGTAGTTGATATATACTCATGTTAATTCAATTTTAATTATTTGCAAGAGGATTGTCATCAATCACCAAAAAGGGGGAGATTGAAGAATCTACACCCGCCATTATTTGTTAATAGAGTATTTTTGTAATTAATGACAATCTTCATATGGAACTAACATTTTCTATGAGTTGGATAAATAGGTTATGTTCCATGATGATGGAGACTTTGGATGACATCATGAGTTGATCGTCATCAAGTCAAGACTCAGGATGAAGGAAATCATCATATGTTGATGATGTTCATGTCAAGATCCCGAAGTGAAGAAGATCATCATGTGTTGATAATATTGAAGTAAAGAGCTTGGAGTAAAGGATGCATCATGTGTTGATGCGTATCAAGATTTCGAAGAGGAGATGATTATGAGTTGATCATCAAGTCAAGAGAAGAACCATCATGTGTTGATGTAAGTCAAGAGAAAACTCATCAAAGAGTGCATCATGTGTTGATGATTATCAAGTGAAGAACTCGGTCTTGAAGAGAAGATGTGTGTCATCAAGCTTCAAGTGAATGTGCAAGGCAAAGGTATGACTAGCTAGGGCTAAGGATGTGTTCCTAGTCTTTTACCGGTCTTTGTATTTAGATGGAAGACCGGATTGCTAGTATAGGTTGCCGTACTATTAAGAGCGATCTTGACTAGTAGCTTGAGTGTGTCATGTGTTGATAACTCGTTGTGCTTACTCCAGCTCTCGTTAGCATGTTGCCAATATTTATGAATGTGTTTTGCAAATATTTGAGGCTCATGCATAATCCTTGTAGCATGTGACTTTAGTTTGCGAATGTGTTTTGCAAATAGTTTAAGTCCATGTATCTTATTTCTTGTAGCGTGATTCTAAAAGTTGGGAAATGTATTTTGTAACTTGTTGACAATCTCGCCTACAACCCTTGTTTGCATCTTGCATCATTTGGCAAATGTGTTTTGCAAATTGAGTTGAAGCGATTTGCAAAAATCAGCTTTTGTTTCCTAGTCCAGACTGACCGCAGTTAGAAGGCCGGTCTGACCGGACCTCCGGGTCATGTCACCCGGTCAGCTTTTTCCAGAGAATGCGGTTTTGTGGTTTTGGGAACCCGGTCTGACCGCCATGTGTTGGCCGGTCTGACCGGACCTCTGGGTCAAGTGACCCGGTCAGCTTTTTCCAGAAGGTGTTTTCCTGGAATTGATCTTTATTCTGTTGTGCGGTCTGACCGCCATGTGTTGGCTGGTCTGACCGGGTTGGCGCGGACTGACCGGCCATTGGTTGGTGGTCAGTTCGAACATGTGTCCAACGGCTAGTTTTATAGCCGTTGGAGCATGGCTGGTCTGATCGGCCATTGGTTGGCGGTCAGACCGGGCTTCGCTGATTTTCAACTGTTTCTCTTCCAAACGGCTAGTTTTTGTGTGTGGGTTATTTAGTTTTTGTGTGTGGGTTATAAATACCCACCTTGGCCGGTTGTAGAAGTTGTTGTTGCTGTTGTTGCTAGTGCTTTTCAATCCCTTGATCAAAGAGCAAGCCCTCTCATCTCTTATACGCATGTGTTGCACTTAGTGAGCTTAGAGAGTAAACCCTAAGTGCATGTGTTGCATTAGGTAGTGGATTGTGTATCCATTGAGCTTAGACATTTGATTCGTTCAAGTGAGTGTCTTCGACTTGTTACTCTTGGTGTTTGCCGACACCTAGACGGCTTGGAGGAGTTACGCCGGTGATCTTCTACAAGAAGGTTGTGATAAGACCCAGGCGGTTGTGAGTGGTTTGGTGCTCGCCATATCTGGATTGGAGGAAGAGCAATCCCGAGTGGATCGTGGTGTTGGTTCGTGTTGGAGCCGGTCCAAGTGGTTGGACTTACCTCGGAGGTGTTGGCTCAATTGTGGAGCCGGTCCAATTTGGTTGGGCTTACCTCAATGTGGATTAGGGGAGACCGGCAAGTCTCCGAACACCACGTTAAAACATTATTGTGTCATTGTGAGTTGTTTCTCTTGTGTTCTACTATTGCAATTTACATTCTTAGAATTAAATTGTTTACATGCCTTTGTATGATTGCTATCATTACCTATAGTATTATGTTGTTGGTGCACTTAGTAAAGACTAGTTGATTTAGGTATTAATTATGCAAAACAGTATTGTTGTTAGCTTCCACATTAGAAATCGGTTTTAGCCAAAAAAGTTTTTAAAACCGCCTATTCACCCCCCCCCTCTAGTCGGCCTCCTCAATCTTACAAGGTGTAAGCGGGACTTGCTTCACTTTTTCATTCGACTGAGAATTACCTTTAGTCTCTCTACTTTTGCAGGCTTTTTAGCCTTGTTTAGCTTTTTTGCATTATTAAGATCTCTTAATGGTAACTAATTAACAATATACAATTTTGAATGTAATTAACTCTGTTCGAAAGTTGTGAGAATCTCAAAAGGTTATTGGTAGTGCTATTTGACCAATAGGAGTTATTAAAGGATTAGATACTATCCCAAAGAAAGGATTTGTAATCGGTTTTATTTGTCACGACCGGAGAGCTCCCAAGACCTCCAAGGAGGTCCCTTAAGGTCATCCGAGAGGTCATGTCCACCCAGGAGGTCCGCCAGGACCTCCCAGGAGGTCTAGACCACCTGGAGGCCCCTCAGGAAGCACCTGGAGGTCTAACAAGATCACCCGAGAGGTCCAACAAGACCACCCAAGAGATCTTACCAGACCACCAGGAGGTCTGAGAGTGGCCGTGAGGTCTAGGAGCTCCCTAGTTTCACAACCAAACCCGAAGGAGGTCATGAGACTAGGGATTTTCCAAGACCTCTATGTACTGAGCTAGTCCCAAGATCAACTGCTAGCCCACACAGTATCGAAAGTGGTGACATCCACAACGTAAACTTTATTTCAAAATATCAACAGAGTGTCTTACAAAAGTGGCCTTGCGCCGATCATAAAATACAAAACTATCAAAGAAAACGGTGATCCATCAACACGCCACATGCAGCTGTTTGGAGGCTCAATCTAGTTGATCTGGTCTTCACCACTGTCAGAGCCTTCTCCTGCCAAAGGTTATTTTGAGCAAGAGTGAGCATAATCAACCGTGCTCGCAAGTCACACCCGTGGATTAACAGAATGAGATGCATAATGGATATCTCAACAGAGGACATAATAAGGTTGATTTGCACAAAGCCAAGTTTCTTTCAACTACATATACTAAGTTCCAAGGCAGGTAATCTTATATTTAAAATTCATTTTCTCAAATCCATTTTACAGCTGGATAACATTCATCATCAAGTGGTGAAGGATACCCTCTTGTCACGTGGCTCCCCGCCAAAACCCATGGGATAGGAATCCCCACAGAAATCAAATTGCCCAATCTTTTCAAAACAAAAACAACATCAAACTAAGAGCAGTTTTGCCAGCATGTCCTTGACCGCGGACTCGGCTATTCGAATAGATCTTCACTCTGCAGAGGTGTACAGCTTTACCGACATGACATGATTCCTCTAGTTCGTTTGGCATTCGTCAATGCCACCTCTCACTACCAAAGGTAAGAGGTCTAGAGTTCATGACAAGGCCTTTACAATGCATTGTTCCACCACAGCCCCTCCTCGCTAAGGATTCGCTTCCATTGGATAGAAACCCGCCGGAAAAGCCCCCTCTTGCGCTAGTGGGAAACGTAGGTTATAAAAGACCATAGGCCATGAAAGACCTCCCACACATCAAAGTGGAACAGCCATGGTGAGACTTTGCAAATTATTTAGACAGGTCCTGCCCATACAGGACATGTGGTTGTACGGTGAGGCATGGCAAAATACACTCAAAGACCGGTCCTTAATTGACTAGGGCGACTGCCACAGAACCCCTGAGCCTCAACTCTACCCAAGTTGAGCTCGTGCATGGACTTGCACCAACCAAGCATCCAATTCGCCCCAGCCCCAGCCAATTATCCATTTATTTGCTTTTATAAATCTTTTTACAAAACTCCATGACAATCCAAGGTCATGGATTAAAATATTTAACACATTGATCTTTGGCAATGAAATCTCCCAAAACAAGAATTGATCTTGGCTTGGCTAAGCGTGAATTTTCGCAATAACTCTAGTTCATACTACTGTATCAACTAGGTTTTCATTTAGGGTGTCAAGGAAGACAAAATCAATATCAAATCTGGTTGTACAAAGGATAACAAGGATAACTAGTATTTTAACAACATGGATTAAATTACTTGGGTTGAAATATGCATGCCATATTCAGTTGAAACCAACATAAGAAATTTAAATTACTAGGTTCAACATGATCAAGGGCAAGACTTACCTTGCTCACTATCTTGAAAGTTTTCCTCTTCGGTGCACTTGTGCTCCTCAGTGCCTTCGCAATCTATATGGAAGAAAAAGAGACACATTCAAATAAAGCTCAAATGAAGAACCAAAAGAACTCCAAAAGAACCCTAAAACTCAACCAACAGAAGAGTGTTATAATTCACTGGGAGGAGGTCCGTGGGGAAAAAGGTGGTCTTTAACAGTAAGGCCAAAGAGGTGATCCTTGCGCGCGGGTCAAAAGGTTAGGAGAATATTCCTTGCGCAAAGACCAGGGAGATGATCTTCATATAAAGGCCATAGAGGTCCAGAGAGAATCCAGGAGAGGAGGTCCTGGAAGGGCACAACTAATTGTGGTGGTAAGAACAGGAATAGATCAATACAAAAAGAGACTTACCAGGGATAAGCAAGAAATGATAGATGAAGGGGAGGTCGTGGAGCATAGTGGTGGTTGAGACCGGCGCCAATGCTCCAGTGGAGCCTCCAACGGTGGAAACACAGCAAAGAGGATCCCTGGCAGAGTTCTTGGCAACAAAGTCTCACCACAGAGCAAATAAGCAAGAGCCAAAACGCTAAGTGTGGAAAAAGGGTGGGGGGAAGAGCTTCCCGGCCAATTATAGCCTAAGTAGGCAAGAAGACACTGGAAACATACATGTCATGGTATAGCAAGGTAGGTCAAGGGTAGATGATGGCTAAGGTAGGGTACGGCCAAGCTTAGTGGAAGGATAATAAAATAATGTTTGATGTGAAGATAGGGAACAAGGGAAGAAATCAAGGTGCCACGCAATGTGACCATATTTGGTGCATGAGCCACGTATATGGCTGCATTTAATGTGACACAATATGCATTAAACGCACAAGGTACTTATGTTGCGGAGATGACCAAGAATAACAAGGCTGATAAGTGGGACCTGTCAAACTTGGGAACAACTTAGTCAAAAGAAAGTGGTCACGGCCAGAGGAAAGACCATGGACGAATAGAGGAGGTCATGACCTATTAGGGAGGTCTTATAAGGAGGTCCAAAGGACTAAGGGGTCCAAGGGACAGGGAGGTCCTGACCTTTAGATCCAGCAAAGAGGAGGTCTGAGCGGTTAAGATCTCCAAAGGGGAGGTCTTAACGGTCAGATCTAACAAAGGGGAGGTCTGAACGGTTAAGATCTCCCAAAGGAAGGTCTTAACGGTCAGATTTAACAAAGGGAAGGTCTGAACGGTTAAAATCTCTAAAGGGGAGGTCTTAACGGTTAGATCTAACAAAGAGGAGGTCCTAATGAGTAAGGAGGAGGTCCTAAAGGACACAGGGAGGTCCTGAAGGACACGGGGCGGTCGAAATGAGTAAGAAGGAGGTCCTAAAGGACACAGGGAGGTCCTGAAGGAGACGGGGAGGTCCAAATGCGTAAGGAGGAGGTCCTAAAGGACACAGGGAGGTCCTGAAGGACACGGGAAGGTCCAAATGAGTACAGGAAGGTTCAAAGGGCATGGGGTAAGGTCCAAGAACTTGGGAAGTCTAAACCGAGAGGAGGTCTGGACCAGAGGAGGACAAAACTAGCATAGAAAGGAAAAGATCACCAAAACTCCAACAAATCCAACAGACCAACAGAGGGTCTTCAGTTGAAGTTTGAGTTAGTCAATTGATATCCATTCTAAAAATTCCAAGTTAAGCTTTACATTCTCATCAAAACAAAATGGTTCTTTTTATTTGGAAACTTTCAAAAGGGCTTCAAAAACCAGGGTGTTACAAACCTACCCCCCTTAAAGGAATCTCGACCCCGAGATTCAAGCTGAGTCAGCAAAGAGGTAGGGATAATTAGTCTTGAGGTCTTCTTCCTTCTCCCATGTGGCTTCACTTTCCGGATGATGGCTCCACTGAACTTTGTATGATCGGAGGGTCCTACTCCTAGTAACACGTTCTGCCATGTCGAGAATCTTGATTGGGTGCTCCGCATAAGTGAGGTCTTCTTGGAGATCAATACTCTCTAGGATGGTTTGATCTTCGGCACCAGAGACACTTCCTTAGTCAGATACATGGAAGACATTGTGACAAGCAGAGAGACTCTGTAGCTCTAATTGGTAGGCCACTTCACCTTTTCTATCAACTACTTTGTATGGTCCAATAAACCTTGGGGCAAGCTTTCCTCTAATTTGAAACCTTCTCACTCCTTTGAGTGGAGTTACCCTAAGGTATACAAAATCTCCAACCTCAAAGGATAGATCTCTTCGCCAATTATCAGCGTAGCTCTTTTGGCGAGACTGAGCTACTCTCAATCGCTCTTTTATCAACTTCACATTGCTTTCAGCATCCTTGATCAAGTCCGGTCCAAAGAACTAGTGTTCTCCTACTTGATCCCATAAGAGAGGTGTCCTACATGGTCTGCCATACAAGGCCTCAAAAGGGGACATCTGCAAGCTAGCTTGGTAGCTATTGTTGTAAGAGAACTCAGCATAAGGCAAATTTTTATCCCAGCTCTGCCCAAAATCTAGAGCAGATGCCCGGAGCATGTCTTCAAGGACTTGGTTCACCCTCTCTGTCTGCCCATCCGTTTGAGGATGGTAAGCAGTACTAAAGTTGAGTTTAGTTCCCATGGCTTCATGTAAGCTCTTCCAAAACCTTGAGGTGAACTGAGATCCTCTATTTGACACTATTCTCTTGGGGACTCCATGCAAGCAGACCACTCTGGCAATGTACAATTCTGCCAATTTACTAATTTGGTAGGTGGTCTTGACTGGTATAAAATGTGCTACCTTAGTCAAGCGGTCAACCACTGCCCATATAGAGTCATATTCTGATCGGGTCCTAGGCAGTCCAGTAATAAAGTCCATGCTCACCTATTCCCACTTCCATTCGGGAATTGGCAATGGTTGCAATAAACCGGCTGGTCTTTGGTGCTCAGCTTTAACTCTCTGGCATACATCACACTGAGCAACAAATTTAGCAATCTCTTGCTTCATGCTGACCCACTAGAACTTCTCTTTGAGGTCTTGATACATCTTGGTGCTGCCCGGGTGAATAGAATAAGGTGATCCATGAGCCTCCTTCAGGATCAGTTGCTTGATTTCTTGGTGATCTGGCACACAAATACGTCTGCCAAACCACACTGTCCCACGCTCATCTTCGAAGAAACCTGGGGCTTTACCGCTTCTCATGTTCTTCTTAATCTCTTGAAGGTCTTCATCTTCTCCTTGAAGTTCTCTAATCTGATCTTGAATTGTTGGGTGAACCTCCAGAGTGTTCACACAACCTTGGTTCACAATTTCCAAGTTAAGGTGTCTTAGCTCTTCATACAATTGTGGCTGCTGCTCTTGCACCATCATAGTATTACAATACCCTTTTTGACTTAGAGCATCTGCCACCACATTGGCTTTGCCTGGGTGATAATGAATTCCAAGGTCATAGTCCTTAATCAATTCTAGCCATCTCCTTTGCCTGAGGTTAAGCTCTGATTGAGTGAAAATATATTTCAAGCTCTTGTGGTCTGTGTATATCTCACAGCAATTACCGATAAGGTAATGCCGCCAAATCTTTAAGGCATGCACAATTGTTGCCAATTCTAGATCATGTGTTAGGTAGTTTTCCTCATGAGGTCTCAACTGCCTAGATGCATAAGCCACTACCTTTCCTTCTTGCATTAACACACATCCCAGCCCTTGATGAGAGGCATCACAAAATACCTCAAAATCTTTATGTATGTCTGGCAGGACTAGGACAGGAGCCGTGACGAGCCTTTCCTTCAATTCTTGAAAGCTTTGCTCACAGATTTCAGTCCATTCAAATTTCTTCTCGTTTTTCAAAAGCTGAGTGAGAGGTCTAGCAATCTTGGAGAAGCCTTCAATAAATCTTCTATAATAACCAGCTAGACCAAGGAAGCTCCTCACTTCGGCCACTGACTTGGGTGGTTTCCACTCCAACACAGCTTCAACTTTAGAAGGGTCTACTGCTATTCCTTTGGCCGACACAATATGTCCAAGGAAGGCTACTTGGCTCAACCAAAATTCACATTTACTGAACTTGGCATAGAGTTGCTGCTCTCTAAGACTTCCCAACACAGTCCTAAGGTGTTCTTCATGCTCTTCCTTATTTTTGGAGTAGATGAGGATATCATCAATAAACACAACCACAAACTTGTCCAGGAAGTCCATGAACACCTTATTCATCATATTCATAAAATAAGCTGGTGCATTTGTCAACCCAAAGGACATCACTGTGAACTCATATAGCCCATACCTTGTGGTAAAAGCAGTCTTGGGAATGTCCTCTGGTCTAATTTTCAATTGGTGATATCCAGACCTTAAATCAATTTTGAAAAACACACTTGCTCCTTTTAATTGGTCAAAGAGGTCATCTATCCTAGGCAATGGATACTTGTTCTTAATGGTGACCTCATTAAGCGACCTATAGTCTACACACATCCTTAAGCTGCCATCTTTCTTCTTGACAAACAGAACTGGTGCTCCCCAAGGTGAAGAGCTTGGTTGAATGAATCCTTTGTCTTTCAGTTCTTTGATTTGTTTCTTCAACTCTACCAGCTCATTGGCTGGCATCCTATAAGGTCTTTTTGATATAGGAGCAGTCCCAAGGACTAAGTCAATTAGGAATGATATATCTCTATCTGGTGGCATACCATGTGTAACATCCCGTTTGTCCTGAGTTCCTGTAGTTTTCAAAATAAAAATAACCATTTGGATTTGTTGAGAGTTCAAAGCTTAACTTGAGTTTTCAAAAGAGCTTTAATTGACTAAAATCAAACTTTAACTAAAATCAGCTTTTGTCCTTTTGAGCTGTGTTGGAGTTCTTCCCTTGTCCTTGGTTGCCTTGTGCTTGGCCTCGGCCCAGTGTTTTTCTTTCCTCTCTGGTCCTCCCTTGCCTCTTGGACCTCCTCTAGTGTTTTTTGTTGGGATCTGTTTTGTCCTCCTCCAGACCTTCTCTTGCTCGGACACCTTTGTTGGTCTAAGTCCTCTCTTTTGAGTTTTAGACCAGCTCGGGTGTGTGTTTCAAACCTCTTTGATCTTTGGACCTTTCCTTGTATCTTTTGTTTGGACTTCCCTTACTCCAGACCTTCCCTTTGTTGGTTTGAATCTCTTCCTGCTTAGACCTCCTTCTCTGTTTTGGACCTCCCCGTGTACCTCTCAGTGTTCATTTGAACTCCCTGAGTTCATTTGGGCATCCTTGGAATCCTTTGGACCTCCCTGTGCCCATATGGATCTCCCTGTGTCCATAAGGAGCTTTTTTGATCTCCGTGTCCTCTCGGACCTCCCTGTTGCACCTCCCTTTGGTCCCCTTGGCTCTCTCCTTGCTTTCGCGGACTACTCGCTTGCTTCGTCCTCTAGCGCGGTCGTACCGCTCCGCTCTTGCGGTTGTACCGCTTCTCTGTTGTGCTCAGACCTCCCCTTGTTCAGATCTGGCCGTTAGAACCTCCCCTTTGGAGATCTTAACCGCCAGACTCCCTTGTTCAGATCTGCCGTTAGGACCTCCTCTTTGGAGATCTTAGCCGCCGACCTCCCCTTGTTGAGATCTCGCCGTTAGGACCTCCCTTTGGAGATCTTAACCGCCGCACCTCCCCTTGTTGAGATCTCGGCCGTTAGGACCTCCCTTTGGAGATTTTAGTCGCTCGCACCTCCCTTGTTGAGATCTCGCCGTTAGGACCTCCTCTCTGGAGATCTTAGCCACTGCACCTCCCCTTATTGAGATCTGGCCGTTAGGACCCCTCTTGGAGATCTTAGCCGCTCGCACCTCCCCTTGTTGAGATCTCGCCGTTAGGACCTCCCTTTGAGATCTTAACCATCCAAATCCTCCTCTGCTTGATCCAAGGGTCCAGACCTCTCCTGTTTGATCTAACGATCCGCACCTCCTCTTTGTTTGGATCAAGGCTCGACCTCTCAGAGGTCTAGACCTCCTTTGTGTTTGGACTCACCGCTAGCTCTTGCGGTCGCATCACTGAAGTTTTGCCTTTCTTGCCTTAGGACCGCTTGATGCTTATCTGACGCCCAATCTTGTTGGAGCATTCGGATGGTCCGAACATCCTTTTCCTTTGGGCCCTCGATGCAGACGGACGGCTTGGGTAAGTTGGCTCGCTCGCTGGTCCGAACGGCCCATTAGCCCCGCCTCCGCCTCGATCAAGATCCGACGCCCCTGCTCCTCCTCAAGATCCTTGTTTTCATGACCTCCCTTGCTCTAGATCTTGACCGCTGGGATCTCGCTTAGGATCCGACTGTCAGGATCTGCCCTTTGTGGGTCTTGTCCTTAGGACCTCCTCGTTGTGTGTCTTTTGGACCTCTCGTCCATAGGACCTCCCCGTTGTGTGTCTTTTGGACCTCCCCGTTGTGTGTCTTTTGGACCTCCCCGTTGTGTGTCTTTTGGACCTCCTGTCCATAGGACCTTTTCGTTGTGTGTCTTTTGTACCTCCTGTCCATAGGACCTTTCCGTTGTGTGTCGTTTGGACCCCCTGTCCCTAGGACCTCCCTTTTGTTGCGTTCCTTTGGACCTCCCCGTGTCCTTAGGACTTCCCCAAGTCAGACCTACTACTTGATCGGTTGGACCTACCGCTCGAGCTTGGTCTTCATCGTTTGAGGACCTCCACCTTGTTGATCTAATCGTCCAGGACCTCCCTGTCCTTTGAGCCTCCTTGTTCTCCCGGACCTCCCTCTTGTGTGTGTTTGGACCTTTGCGGTTCAGACCTCCTCTTTTGTGTTTAGACCTTTGTGGTCTAGACCTCCTCCTTGTGTTTGGACCTATGTGGTCAAGACCACCTTGTTGTCTTCAGGACCCTTTGTCCTTAAGACCTCCTTGGTTGTCTTAGGACTTCTTGTCCTCAGACCTTCTCGCAGGACCTCCTTTCAGGACCTCCTCTTTGGACCTCCTCTTTGGATCTCCTCGCAGGACCTCCTTTTAGGATCTCCTCGTAGGACCTCCCCCTTGGACCATTTGACCAATCTGTTCACCCTTTTGACTGGCTCCTTGACAGTCTTAAGTGCATTTGATGTGGGTGGAGTCCCATTAAATGCTGTCACCTACCTTTGTACTTATTTCTACCTTTTTGTCACCTCCATAGCCCTGTTGCTGTCCTTTTGGTACTTGCTAGCAGTGTACCTTTTGTACTAATACCTTAGACCTGGTCACTTCTTTTGGTGGTGGTTCTATTCTCTTTTTCCCTTTAAATAGAGTATCACAGAGTGACCACAGCCTTCTTATTCTTCATTTCAACTCCTCCTCTCTTTCTCTTGCTTCTGGAGAAGCTCTCCTTGCTCCTCTGTGACTTCTTCGGTTTTGGACCTCCCCCTTGTTGGACCTCCCTCTCTGTGGACCTTTTCCTTCGGCTCTTGCTTAGTTCTTTTCGGTTGTCTTTTGGAGTTGCTTTGTTGAGTTGGTTTCTTTGCGATCGTGTAGGCTGCGGTGTCGCTAAGGAGCTCGAGGAACCGGTCGCCTTCTCAAAAGCTCAGCAGCTCGCCACTGAAGGCAAGTCGTGGGACCCTTGACCATCTTGATCCCATTTGCAAAAGTACTTTGATTTTGATTAAACTTGCACGGCTACTTTTATAGAAACTGGTTTGGGTTCTAGCTAAATACCTATTGGTTTTATGCCTCCTAGTTTATTTGGCAATCCACATGTTGACATGTTACCTTTGATAACCTTAGCTTGGGTACTGTTAGTTGGACATTCTTGCTTACCAACATGGTGTAACATCCCAAATTTTCCGAGTTTTTTTTTTGAAAATTTTGAAAACTTTAAAAATTAACCATTTGGTTTTAAAAGCTTAAATTGTAATTTAGAATTTTAAAAGTGGTTTAATTGGAATTAATTAAAACTTCAACTAATGCAAGTTGGTTTAGTTGAGTTTTGTTGGATTTTAAAGTTGGTTCTTCCTCTTGCCTTATGTTAAAAATAATTATTTGCGAAAATTAAAAGCAATAGTTAAGCTGAAAATATTTTTATTAAGTTCTAAATAATTCAAGGGACTTCTGTGAATTTGTCTAGAATTTTTAGACGTTTTAAGCTATTTTCTAAAAATGCTTTTGCTTTTCTGGTATTTTCTAAAATAAAAAATCTTAGGAAATTCGCCCCCTTGGCTTTGGGCCGAATTTCTTCTACCATTCTCCCTCCCATGCTCCACTTTCGCCATGCCCGCTTCGTCGGCCCTTCGCTGCCATACAGTCAAGTAGCCTTTTGATTGCACTGTCCGATCGAATCGGACGGTCGCTATCGCCAAGGCGTCTCCCCTGCTTCTCCTCCTCTCTCTCATCGACCGGTGGCCCGCTTTGTCGACCACACGCCGATTGCCGTCTTCAACCTCCACCGCTGCACTGCTGTGTCGACCACAGCATTTTTCAAGGCTGCCTCGCGCCGCCCTCCGTGCCCTCTGCCATGTCAGGTCTCGCGCTCGGCTGGTCCCGTGTTCTCGCATTGCCGCCGTCCTCGTGCTCCCGCACAGACTCGCCTCGCCGTGAATCTCGCCAACCCACGCCGCTTCGCATTGCAAAACTAGCGCTTATCCTCGTCTCGTCGTTCCAGCCGCTTCACCCACCTCTGCTACCTGCACCTGCTGCGCGTTCCCCTTCCCCGCCAAGCGGACCCCCTCGCCCGCCATTAAAGCTGGCGACACCTCCTTCACCTCCTCCTCCTCCGGGCCTCCCCGAGGTCTATTTAAGCGAGCATCGGCTGCACCTCGCTCTCCTCTCTCTTTCCCCTCTCCTCTCCTCCTCTCTCCCGCTCTCTTTCGGTCGCGATTGAAGCTCCTCGCCGCCGGCCACCTTCGGACTCCGCCGCACCAGCCACCGCTGTCAAGCCCCTCCGGCCTCCGCCGACCTCACCCGAGATCGCTAAGACGAGGGCCACCCGTGCGCACTCTCCGTCCCAGAGTCCCCACCGAACCCCGCGCCGCCGCCGCCGAGCCGCTCTTCGTCCTCGCCGCCCACCGCTTGCGTGCGTGCCGCTAAGACTATGAGCACCGGCCATTGCGACGCCCTTCTTCGTCTTTGGTGGTCTCGCCATCGGCACGCCATTGCTCGTCGGCGATTATTGGCCGAGCGTCGCCGCTCGGTCCCGCATGGTCGCCACTGGTGGCCACTCATTACAGGTACAGGTGCCACGTCACCTTTTGTCGACGTGTTCGCCTTGACAATACCACAGCGATTTTTCTTCAGATTTTCTTTAGGAAAATAATTCCGGAAAATCAGAAAAATCTCCATTTCATCATTTTATGTGTTTTTCCAACTTCCTTTGGCCATAACTTCTTCATTGGAACTCCGATTCGAGTGATTCAAATTTATAAATTCATCTAAATTCCTTGTCTTCCTATTAGTATTTATTTAGTATTTATTTAAATTTTATTGAGAGTTGTTTTATTTATTTAGCTTTGTTCGCACGTATAGATTCGAGCGTTTCGGAAGATTTCTCGGACCCAACAACCGAAGCACCTCTACTCTTCAACGAAGGCAAGTTGTAGACCTTTGATCATATTGAACCCATCTTTATAAAAGTATATTGTTTGATATAAACATGCATTGCTAATTTTATAATAAACGGTTTTGGGAATTAGTTAATTACCTAATTGCCATTATGCCTCCTTGATAAAGTGTGAATGACATGTATCCTTGAATGACATAAATCCTTGGACACCCTAGGATGGATTATTTTAGTTGGATATTATTGTACTACCAACCTGGGTATCGTATTTGCTGAGACATGCTTTGGTAGACGTCGGTCTCGCCTTGAATCATTCAATATTAGTTTACCCCCAGCGCACCGGTACGTGGCTTGTGTAGTAGCGGCCAGTGTTGCCGATTAAAATGAAGTGTGGTCCTGTGTGAGACCACGACATTTGTTGTCACCTTAACTAAAATTTGTGGTGCTAGGACTGGGGTGGTCCTCTAGCTGGGTTGAACCCAACAAAGATGAATTTGACTAAAGGAATTATGGAACCGTGGCAAAGCCACTTTTGATAAAAGATGTGGTGATTTGGCAAGGTTGAATGAAATTGATTTATGCTCGGACGAGTGGGTGGTGGAAAGGGTGGGTGCGTAAGCACATTTGGAATGCGGAAACGTCTCGTCTGAGCAACCATCTAAGTCCCTAACCTTGAACCATTGATCTGGGCCTTAACCGTACAACCACATGTCTAGACTGGGATAGACCTGGCTGACTAATTAGCAATGTCTTGGTTCGGTTCTGCTTTTGGTTGGGAACGGCAAGAGGGGGCCAGATAGAGGCTAAACCTTAGCTAACAGAATCGAAGTCAAAATGTAACTTTGTAAAAGCCTTGTCACGTGCCCTAGATCGCTTACCTAAGGTAGTGAGCGTGGCATAGAATTATGCCAACAAACTAGAGAATTCGTGTCTTGTGGGTCAAGCTGCATAACCTCTGCAGAGTGTAAAACTATTCAATAGCCGTGTCCCCTGCTATGGACATGCCCGGTGATTTCACACAAGGGTAGACTTTTGTCGAAAATGTTGGAATGGGTTGTTCGAATCTAGTTTTGGTTATGGTTGTTGGTTGGGAAGTGAACAGGGTGTTCACTAGTTGTTTCAAAGAAAACTGATTACTTAAGTATTAATCTTTTAAATTGTGCTTTGCAATCTACTTACTGTATTCAAATGTCAAATACTACTTTCTGCAAAGTAACCATAAAGCTATCCTTGTCAAGCCTTGCATGAATACTATTTGCATACATTTGTCTATGACTTGCTGAGTACATTCAAAGTACTCATGGCTTTGCGCCCTCTGTTTAAATCAGCAGAGGAGGGTGAACCAGTGAACTCAGAGTTCTATGAAGAAGACTTCCTCGAAGACTATGCGAATTAGGTTGCGTCCTTCACTCGATTGCCGGTGGGCATATTGGGTGACCTCCACCAGATGTTTGGTTTCCGCTGCAAGCTCTCTTTTGTCGCTAGCCCTGCGTGGCAAACTTTGTAAGACTTGACCATAAGGTCCTTTTGCTATTAAATATTAATTTGTCTACTTCATCTATAGTTTAGGTGTACGGTTTTGATTACACCAATGTTGCATCTGTGTGCACTAGCTACTGATCTAGGGAATAGTGCAGCTATACACAGAGGGTCCTGGATCCGGAGATCCGGGGTCCCGACACATGGGTATCGTGTTTGCTTAGCCATGCTCTAGTAGACGCTGTTCTCCTCATGAATTAATGTTGTTAATAAACTTGACTAATTGAATTATGGAACTTTGGTTGGTGCCACGGATAAGCAACTAGGGTTCAAGCCATAGTTGTGTTGTTTGTGGTGCGAGGCCACTCTAAAATGTGTTGTGCCAAGACCAGGGTGGTCTTTGGCCAAGTGAACCCAAAGTTGTTTTATGCTCGGGCATGTTGGCCGGGAGTGAGTAGTGGGTGCTCCATTTGTTGTAGCGATGGAGTCACGTGGGGGCTCTATTTGTTGGTGCGATAGAGTCACCTGGGTGCCCCATTTGTTGTTGCAATGGGGTCACATTGGATTGGGGATAGCCTTGCCTGAGCAACCAATTAAGGACTGAACCTTGGGAGTCATTGATCTGGGCCTTGCCGTGCAACCACATGTCCATTATGGGGTGGACCGGGTGCAATAACTAGAGATGCTCTGACTGGGTTCTTTTTGATGGAAATGGCGCAAGAGGGCATTTAACTGGTGGTATTTGCAACCCCACCTAAGTGAAACCTTAGCGAAAGGTGATCGAGTTGGAGCAGACCTTTGTAAAACCCTGGTGGTCTCTACTTGATTCACATGTCTAAGGTAACGTGTGTAATATCAAGCGACTACCTCTTGTGGGTAAAGTTGTACACCTCTGCAGAGTAAATCTATTCGAATAGCCGCGTCCTCGGTTATGGACACGCCCGGAGATTTCGAATGAGGGGTAGAATTCCTTTTATGAAACTGTGTTCCTCCTGGGCGCTTTGGTGAGAGGTCATGGCTTGTGCCTCGAAGAGACCTTAGCCGGCTCTAGAGGGGTAATGGTTGGCTCACAAAGTGGTCCAGGGGCTGGTCCTGTGGTGCTCTGGAGTGGGTGCTCCAGAGAGGTTTGGTGGATGCCTTGGGAGTGAGTGGGTGCTCACTATCTCCTTTGCAAAATAAAAAGTAATTATGTATTATTGTTTTAACTTGAGCTTTGCAATCTATTATGTTATTTACTGTCAAACTTGGCTTTCTGCAAACTAACCATACAGCTCTCATTGTCAAGCCGTGCATAATACTAGTTGCATACCTTACCCACGGCTTGCTGAGTACATTCAAAGTACTCATTGGCTTGTGCCCTGCTATTTTTGATCAGCAGAGGTTGGAGATCCAGTTGACCAGGTGCTCTCAGGAGGGGAGCTCTTTTGAAGACCTTGTGCGCTAGGACGTCCTCCACTTGGTAGCCTGTGGGCTGGCCGAATGGACCTTGCTGTTGTTTTGTTTCCACTGTGTTGTGTTCTCTTTTGCTGTTAGCCTTGAGAGGTACCCTTGTACTAACCTTGACCTTAAGGTCCCTTGTTAATATATGTGATATTTTGGTCTGCTTCTCTTTGTGCGTGTTGTATGGTTTTGATTACACTAACGTTGGATCTGTGCGAGCTAGCCAATCTGATCCTGGGACTAGCTCGGTGTGCATAGGGCCAAGACCTCTAGGAGGTCTTGGGATCTCCTAGGAGGTCTTGGCGGACCTCCTCTCGGACTTCTTCAGGCGGTCCCACTGTCACAGTACATCGGGTGCTCCAAGGGTCCTCCGACTCCCCGAGCCTCCTAGTAGTGCTTGCCCCGCTTGGCCAGCGGTACTACCGCTCCTCCGTGCAGTAGTACCGGAGTAAAAAAAAATCTGAGCAGAATGTTCCGAGGGAGTTCCTCACACTAGGCAATTCCTCAGGGAAGACATCGAGGTACTCTCTGACCACTGGGAGGTCTTCTAACCTCACTTCCTTCAGACTGGTCAAAAGAGGTCTTGCCTCAGGGGATGTCTTAGGCCTGAACTCCACTTGAGTTCCCTGATCATTGGTAAGTGATATGGACCTGCTGGCACAATCTATCTGGCCTTGATTCCTAGATAACCAGTCCATTCCTAAGATCACATCCAAACCTTGGGAATGCAAAACTATCAAGTCTGCATGAAAGGGTACTCTAGAGATTTCCAAGGTAAGATTTGGGCATAAAGAACTAGCCCTCATTTCTGAGCCCGGGGCATGAATTAGCATAGGATTAACTAAAGGAGCTATAGATAACCCACATTTCCCCACAAATTTGCTTGAAACAAAAGAATGGAAAGCTCCTAAACCAAATAAAACCAGAGCCAGTACTAAATTTACAAGGAACGTACCAAGGACTACATCAGGTGCTGCTTGTGCCTCCTCAGCCGTGACATGTGTGACACAGCCCTTTGCGAATTGTATCGCTGGCTTCACACTTGATGCACTGCCCTATGATGGAGCTCCTGGATTGGTTTCGGTTGGGGCAGAAGCTTGCTGCTTCTTTGGGCACTTGTTGGCATAGTGCCCCACCTCATTACAAAAGAAACAAGTCACCCCAGCTGAGGAGGTTGTGGAAGACTTCCTCTGGATTTGACTTCCAGGGGAGGTCTTATGAGAACCTGTTTTACTAGGGCGCTGGACTTACCCAAGAGCTCCAGAGGAGAAGGTCTGGGAGGTCTTGCGTTGTGGGGGCTGAAACTGGGAGGTCCTAAGCTTAGGAAAACCTCCAGAATTGAACCTCTGTGCAGCTCTCTTTCTCTTTCGGCTCTTCATCTCTTGGAGCTTTCCCTCTTGCCGAATGGCTTTGCTAACAAGCTACTGAAAATTAGAGTGTTCTTGGGCAATAAGAAGGACTAAAATCTCATCATTAAGCCCCTCCAAGAAACGCTCTTTCTTAGCTTCATCCGATGCAATGTCTTCTGGGGCATATCTAGCCAATTGGTTAAACTTATGCAAGTATTCATTGACGGTGTGGCTGCCCTGCCTTAAGGAACGAAATTCCTTCCTTTTGAAGGACATCATGCCCGGTGGGATATGGGCACGACGAAAGGCTTGCATAAATTCCTCCCAGGTAATGTTCTGTGCATTAGCATGTGATTGGCTAAAGTTATCCCACCACTCCGAACCTGGTCCATTGAGCTGATGGGAAGCAAATAAGACTCTTTCATGATTAGTACATTGCACCATGTCTAGTTTTACCCATCGCCTCGAGCCACCATCGGCTTCCATAGGCTCAAGGTTTGCTAGAAAACGTTGGAGGCTTAATCTCATGAATTCTCGCGATGTTTGGTCCTTGGGGAGGTGGAACTTGAGCTTGTGGTCGAAAAGGTCGTTGCTTGTAGTGA
Organism: Phyllostachys edulis; assembly: GCA_036346405.1. Taxonomy (NCBI): domain Eukaryota; kingdom Viridiplantae; phylum Streptophyta; class Magnoliopsida; order Poales; family Poaceae; genus Phyllostachys; species Phyllostachys edulis. The sequence goes on along the minus strand of CM070548.1, from coordinate 85,856,863 downwards.
TTGAGTGTTGGCAATTGATTGGGAGAGCAAGTTTATTAGTTGAGCTTGATTGGCCATCATCTGAGCCCAGCTAGGACCTTCAGCTGGAGGAGGTGGTGGCTACAGAGCTGGGTTCTCTGGTACACTCTCAACCCCTCTGTTCTAATTGCTCCACTAGGCTGGATTCTCTGACTTGACCACAGCTCCTCTATTCTGATTGGTCGAGCTGCCACTACCATTTCGTGTGGTCACCGTCTTGCTTGAGCTCTAGAGACTGAGAAGAGAAGAGAAGAAGCTAAGGAGAAAAGTCAAGCAAGGCAACCTACCCAACAGAGCAATAACAGAAAAGCTTTTCAAACTATAATAATTGTTCAACGTTCTAATCGATACTTACCATTTTGGGGGAGGTCTTGAACATCAGACCTAATCCAAAAAGCTCCTAATGGAATATCCAGAGGTAAGGAGGTCCTTTTGCCATTGTGAAATGGTGTACAGAAAGAGAGTAAGATAAGATGGGAATAAGGTAAGAAAGACAACTAAAAGGAAAGTAAGATCAGAAGGATGACCCAAATAAGAAGAGAGCAAATTTTTCTTCTTTATTATATAAACTAAACTTTAAAATTCTATGGCCATTCTACTAGGTTCGTCCTACAGACAGGATGCTCTGATACCACTTCTTTGTCACGACCGGAGAGCTCCCAAGACCTCCCAGGAGGTCCCTTAAGGTCATCCGAGAGGTCATGTCCACCCAGGAGGTCCACCAAAACCTCCTAGGAGGTCTAGACCACCCGGAGGCCCCTTAGGAAGCACCTGGAGGTCTAATAAGATCACCCGAGAGGTCCAACAAGACCACCCAAGAGATCTTGCCAGACCACCAGGAGGTCTGAGAGTGGCCGTGAGGTCTAGGAGCTCCCCAATTTCACAACTAAACCCGAAGGAGGTCATGAGACTAGGGATTTCCCAAGACCTCTGTGTACTGAGCTAGTCCCAAGATCAACTGCTAGCCCACACAGTGTCGAAAGTGGTGACATCCACAACGTGAACTTTATTTCAAAATATCAACAGAGTGGCTTACAAAAGTGGCCTTGGGCCGATCATAAAATACAAAAGTATCAAAGAAAACGGTGGTCCATCAGCACACCACAGGCAACTGCCTGGAGGCTCAACCTAGTTGATCTGGTCTTCATCACTATCAGAGCCTTCTCCTGCCAAAGGTTATTTTGAGCAAGAGTGAGTACAATCAACCATGCTAGCAAGTCACACCCGTGGATTAACAGAATGAGATGCATAATGGATATCTCAACAGAGGGCATAATAAGGTTGATTTGCACAAAGCCAAGTTTCTTTCAAATATATATACTAAGTTCCAAGGCAGGTAATCTTATATTTAAAATTCATTTTCTCAAATCCATTTTACAGTTGGATAACATTCATCATCAAGTGGTGAAGGATACCCTCCTGTCACATGGCTCCCTGCCAAAACCCATGGGATAGGAATCCCCACAGAAATCAGATTGCCCAATCTTTTCAAAACAAAAACAACATCTAACTAAGAGCAGCTTTGCCAGCATGTCCTTGACCGCAGACTCAGCTATTAGAATAGATTTTCACTCTACAGAGATGTACAACTTTACCCACATGACATGATTCCTCTAGTTCGTTTGGCATTCGTCAATGCCACCTCTCACTGCCAAAGGTAAGAGGTCTAGAGTTCATGACAAGGCCTTTACAATGCATTGTTCCACCGCAGCCCCTCCTCGCTAAGGATTCGCCTGCTGGATAGAAACCCACGAAAAGCCCTCTTGCGCTTAGTGGGAAACGAGGTTATAAAAGACCATAGGCCATGAAAGACCTCCCACACATCAAAGTGGGACAGCCGCGGTGAGACTTTGCAAATTATTTAGCCAGGTCCTACCCATACAGGACATATGGTTGTACGGTGAGGCATGGCAAAATACACTCAAAGACCGGTCCTTAATTGATTAGGGCGACTGCCACAGAACCCCTAAGCCTCAACTCTACCCAAGTTGAGCTCGTGCATGGACTTGCACCAACCAAGCATCCAATTTGCCCCAGCCCAAGCCAATTTTCCATTTATTTGCTTTTATAAATCTTTTTACAAAACTCCATGACAATCCAAGGTCATGGATTAAAAAATTTAACACATTGATCTTTGGCAATGAAATTTCCCAAAACAAGAATTGATCTAGGCTTGGCTAAGGATCAATTTTCGCAATAACTCTAGTTCATACTACTGTATCAACTAGGTTTTCATTTAGGGTGTCAAGGAAGACAAAATCAATATCAAGTCTAGTTGTACAAAGGATAACAAGGATAACTAGGATTTTAACAACAGGGATTAAATTACTTGGATTGAAATATGCATGCCATATTCAGTTGAAACCAACATAATAAATTTAAATTACTGGGTTCAACATGATCAAGGGCATGACTTGCCTTGCTCACTGTCTTGAAAGTTTTCCTCTTTGGTGCACTCAGGCTCCTCAGTGCCTTCGCAATCTATACGGAAGAAAAAGAGACACATTCAAATAAAGCTCAAATAAAGAACCAAAAGAACTCCAAAAGAACCCTAAAACTCAACCAACAGAAGAGTGTTATACTTAGAATAGGCTCTTTGGGAGAGGTTCTAACTCACTGGGAGGAGGTCCGAGGGGAAAAAGGTGGTGTTTAACAATAAGGCCAAAGAGGTGATCCTTGCACGCGGGTCAAAAGGTTAGGAGAATATTCTTTGCGTAAAGACCAGGGAGATGATCTTCATATAAAAGCCACAGAGGTCTAGAGAGAATCAAGGAGAGGAGGTCCTGGAAGGGCACAACTACTCATTGTGGTGGTAAGAACAAGAATAGATCAATACACAAAGAGACTTACCAGGGATAAGCAAGAAATGATAGATGAAGGGGAGGTCGTGGAGCATAGTGGTGGTTGAGACTGGCGCGAATGCTCCAATGGAGCCTCCAACGGTGGAAACACAGCAAAGAGTGTCCCTGGCAGAGTTCTTGGCAACAAGGTCTCACCATAGAGCAACTAAGCAAGAGCCAAAACGCTAAGTGTGGAAAAAGGGTGAGGGGGAAGAGCTTCCCAGCCAATTATAGCCTAAGTAGGCAAGAAGACACTGGAAACATACGTGTCAAGGTATAGCAAGGTAGGTCTAGATGATGGCTAAGGTAGGGTACGACCAAGCTTAGTGGAAGGATAATAAAATAATGTTTGCTGCGAAGATAGGGAACAAGTGAAGAAATCAAGGTGCCACGCAATGTGACCATATTCAGTGCATGAGCCACGTATATGGCTGCATTTAATGTGACGCAACATGCATTAAATGCACAAGGTACTTATGTGGCGGAGATGACCAAGAATAACAAGGTCGACAAGTGGGACCCACAAACTTGGGAACAAATTTTAGTCAAAAGGAAGTGGTCACGGCTAGAGGAAAGACCATGGCCGAACAGAGGAGGTCGTGATCTATTAAAGAGGTCTTATAAGGAGGTCCAAAGGACTAAGGGGTCCAAGGGACAGGGAGGTCCTAACCTTTAGATCCAGCAAAGAGGAGGTCTGAACGATTAAGATCTCCAAAGGGGAGGTCTTAACGGTCAGATCTAACAAAGGGGAGGTCTGAACGGTTAAGATCTCCCAAGGGGAGGTCTTAATGGTCGGATCTAACAAAGGGAAGGTCTAAACGGTTAAGATCTCTAAAGGGGAGGTCTTAACGGTCAGATCTAACAAAGGGGAGGTCCTGATGAGTAAGGAGGAGGTCCTAAAGGACACAGGGAGGTCCTGAAAGGACACGGGGGCGGTCCAAATGAGTAAGGAGGAGGTCCTAAAGGACACAGGGAGGTTCTAAAGGACACGGGGAGGTCCAAATGAGTAAGGAGGAGGTCCTAAAGGACACAGGGAGGTCCTGAAGGACACGGGGAGGTCCAAATGAGTACAGGAAGGTTCGAAGGGCATGGGGTAAGGTCCAAGCACTTGGGAAGTCTAAACCGAGAGGAGGTTTGGACCAGAGGAGGACAAAACTAGCACAGAAAGGAAAAGATCACCAAAACTCCAACAAATCCAACAGACCAACAGAGGGTCTTCAGTTGAAGTTTGAGTTAGTCAATTGATATCCATTCTAAAAATTCCAAGTTAAGCTTTAAATTCTCATCAAAACAAAATGGTTCTTTTTATTTGGAAACTTTCAAAAGGGCTTCAAAAACCAGGGTGTTACATTATTCTAGAACGAGCTATTTGCATCTCATCTGAAGCATTTATAAAAAGCAAATCCAAAGTGATACCCCATCGACCAGTACTCCTCCTACTGTGCAATTACTTATTATAGGAGAAACGACTAGTGGAAGTTTACAAGGTGTAGACATACCTTTTGGACAGTCACTTTTGTTGAAGGTTAAGGCCACATCCGACCACTTTAGGTAGCTTGTATTTGACATGGTTGTCAGGATTTGACATCCGACCATATCCGACATACTTATTATATGAAGGTTGACATCCCTCCATATGGATTTGAACTGCCTTTTTAATGGATAGGTTGTAGACCCTCCGAATACGACATTGACATGGTTGTCGGGATTTTGATATGCCAGTTTATCATCTCCATCAGCTTCTTTGGTGTATTGTAGGCATTGGCCCTTTACCCGAGTAAAATTCATCCATACGCTTCTACCAAGTATGACAGTTGCGCAAATCATGACCTGGCACACTGTGAAGCGGGCACCAGCGACCATTTTCGCTGGGCACACCAGAGCACTTGGGTACATACTGGTCAGTCGGACGACTAGCGGGCTTCCTCCATGGACCCTTGCCTTTATTGTAGGTCGGGCGTTGTTCTATAGCAACGACCTCCCTTGGTGCATGCCTTATTTTATTCTTTTTCTTGGCCTTGCTTTTGTGGTCATCTAGTTTGGTCGGTTTCTTAAATTATTTCTTATTAGAACCTTCCATACCTAGTTATGGCAATGTATGGCCCTTGTTGACCATACGGTTCCACTCCACTACTTCATGAGCGTCAGAGTAACGACCAACCATGTCAAATAACTCTAACATGGTTCTTGGCGGGTAGATATTGAGATCTTTTGTGAACCTCTTGTAGCGTACCGCTTGTTTGAATGCTTGAATAGCAGAATAGTCAATAATATTTTGAATTGTATAACATACTTCTACAAATATTTTAATAAACTGGTGTAAATTTTCTCCAAAAGTTTGACAAAGATGATGTAAATCATCCTCTTTTTCTGGTTTTGTGTAACAACTTTTAAAGTTTCCTATAATGGCATGGCATAAATTTTCCCAACTAAATATATAAATTTCTAGTTGGTTAAATTAGCATGTCCAAGCAGATCCTTTTAGTACTGTGGGTAAGTAGTTAGCCATTACCTTTTTGTCGCCGCCCTCAGCTTGGACGGTGGTATTGTAGATCTGGAGGAATTTTGTGTCCCATTGAAGCTCTCCAAATGCCCTGGCTTGAACTTTTCAGGCTAGTTAATATCTCTTAGCCCAGGTGAGAAAGCCTTGCACCCTTTGTATGACCCCAATAGTAGCAGAACATTATGACATTCATCATAGTTATTAGGAGAATGAGGTCTTCTAGGACCACAATTAGAGCACTCACATAGGCTTATTCTGTCAAACACGTTCCGCCGAGGAGGATCATCTCCTTGATGAAGGTTGTTACCATCATGGCGATGCCTGGAAGTAGAATGGTCTGCTCTAGAGCTGCTTTGAGACCTTGATGATTGTAAAAAGCTCTGTACTTCTGCAGCAACCTCTTGTAGGTCGGCAGCCAATGAACGAATGACCAAAAGGTCATGTTCATCGTTTTCTCCCATCTGATGGTTAAGCAATGGCACGTGAAAGTATGTGCACCCTGTCGATGGGATTTTGTTGTCTGTGATGGTGATGATGCAATATTTAAATCTCTTACCGTCGTCCTTGGGGTGACCTAGGGCGCAATAGGTGGATGCTGTTCACCACTCGCATTGCTGATAGGCCTCCTAGAGTCCCCAGCGTACTGTCTTGGTACTAGCAATGGGCCTCCTCCATTGCCTTCTGCTTGGCAGTGAGAAGTTGATTGTATTGCTCTTGTGCCAAATGTTCGGCCTGCTCCTGGGCTCATGTTGTTCATGTGCCGCCTGTTGCTCATCGGTCTCACCGGCGTTGACAACTGCACATTCACGAAACTCGGAGTAGATAGAGAGTGGGAACGTCTCATCCTCATCAGAGGAGGGGTAGTAGTTGAGACCTCGGAGTAGATGGAGTAGATGTTCTGTAAATGATTCGTCCAGAACCTCAACATTGTCTCCGCCATTGAGATCATCATGGACCTCCACGCTACTAGCATCGTGGTGACCTGTCTCTCTAGTTGATACAGAAGTGGGAATGTACTCGCCCTCGAGTTATTTGGTGGTGGCAATGGCGTCTCCGCCGTCTTACTACCAATTGGTTGGGTTGATGTAATATCCTGTTTATTTACTAGGGTTTTGAAATCAACAAATTGGAATTAGAAAATTAATTTTCAAAATCGGGAAGTGGGGGAAGGAGGTGGGCCTTTGGCCTAGCCCATAGCCGCATGGGGGGAGGAGACCGACTGCCAGGCCCAACCCATGCCGATTCCCTGTTGGACTCAGCAAGGGAAGGGGGGTCGGTCACCCCTTAAGAAGGAGAGAGGGAGGGGGCCAGCAGCCCTCACTACTACAGAAATGGTCTTCACAGACGGTTCAAAAACATCATCACAGACAGTTTCGTGAGCCATCTGAATTTATGGGTCAGTGATGACATGAGGTCATCACAGACAGTTTTTGAACCGTCTGTGAAAAAGCTATCACAGACTGTTCCGAACAAGAACCATCTGTGATAGTTTTTTCTATTGCAAAAAAAATCGGATTTTGAGCCAAACCAATCAATTGCTTGACAGTAGTTTCCATATGCAACCTCTAGCAAGCACTACTACAAAAATGCTAATATTGGATGCTTGATCACAGATAGTTCATCGAAACCGTTTGCATTAAACACAATCTCGAACGGTTTTTATTTACCGACCGTCTGTGTTATTTTTCGTGCTAAAAACCGTCTGTGAAGAGGTCATATCACATACGGTTAATGTTTAAAACTGTTTGTGAAGTAACACAGACGGTTCTGACCAAAAACCATCTGTGATATTACCCAATATCACGCATTTATTTTTGTTAGAACCGCTCGTGATACTTCATCGACTACGACACGTTTTTGTTGAAAACCGTTCGTGATAATTAACTCATCACAGTTGGTGCAGTGTATATAGGTCCCCAACAGAGTCTTCTTGATCTCCATCTCTGGCGCTTCTGATAATCAAGGGAGATCTCCAAGCCCGATGAGTCCATCGCCACTGCGTCTGCGGTTTGAGTATCACCTCACCTCACCGAGCCCGCCGTGGGTCCATTTCACTATTATCGCCGAGGAGCTTGCGTTGCCGCCTGCTCACCGATCGACGACCACCGCCTTGGACCTTCCCGCTTCATTGACACCTTCCTCGTGATCGAGGTGAGCTACCGAGCATAAGCATCCTTTAATTTGAGTAGTTTCAGCGCGACGCCGAAATCGCTAGTGAAGCCCATGGCGCCGCCACGACATCACCGCTTGTTCGCCTTAGGCGACCTTAGGGCCCCGAGCCACCACTATTAGCAATGCGATGTCACCCTAAGCCCAATTTGAGCTTCAAATCCTCTTGCTTTTTAATCATTTAGTTAATAAACTAACGAGTCTCGACATGTGGGATCGCCATAGATTTTATAAATAAAATCAAGAAATAAAAAATGAGTCACTAACAAGTAGGGCCCACATGTAAGTTAATAAAATTTGGAAAAATGTAAAAATAAAAAAAAGCCACCTTTAGTTCAGAGAAAAATACGCTTTCTCTGTTGGAAAGCGTAATTAAGCCTCAGAAAATACGCTTTTGAAGTCACCATTTTATTTATTTCCAGGGTTTTCAATACGAACCGTGTGATGGACCGAAGCTAGATATACGCTGAGAACCGTGTGAGTGAAGAGTACATTAATGGCGTGTGTGCTTTTCACAAGAGCTGCTGAGGAGGATATGTTGAATAAGGGGGCAGAATATATGTACTGTCCATGCATTGACTGTGAGAATCTAAAGATGTTTAAGAACCGAGCGCAGATCGAAGCACACTTGATTCAAAGGGGTTTCTAAAAGGGTTATACACGTTGGACCAGTCACGGTGAAGAGCATATTATACAGGAAGTCAACGATATGCCGTCGGATGATGTCGATTGTGGTTCCAGTTCGAATAGGCTGCACGATGACAATCTAGATCAGATGCTTCGCGATGTAGAAGGGAACTGTGATGAGAGGGAGTATGTTCAATTCTGGGGCTTGATGGAGGACTCAGAGAAACCTTTGTTCCTGGGCTGCAAGCTGGAATACACAAGGTTGTCATCCGTGCTTGAACTGCTGAAATTGAAGGCAAGTAACGGTTGGTCTGACAAGAGTTTCACGGGGCTATTAGGTCTCTTAGTGGACATGCTTCCGAAGGGAAACGAGTTGCCCAAAACCACCAACAAAGCCAAGAAGGTTCTTTGTCCATTGGGAATGAAAGTAGAAAGAATACGTGCATGTCCAAACGACTGTATCCTCTACCGTAACGAGTATACAAACATGCATGTATGTTCGGTGTGCAACGCATCCCGATACAAGCATAAGAATCAATCAGATGACGACGAGGGAATCGAGGTGAAGAAAGGACCTCCTGCTAAAGTGTCATGGTATCTTCTTGTAATTCCCCGTTTGAAGCGGTTTTTTGCGAACCCAAAGAATGCAAAATTGCTGCATTGGCACTTAGAGGAGCGTAAGAATGACAGAAAGCTAAGACACCCTACCGATTCCGCCCAAAGGAGAAACATCGATAGGAGGTTTGCGAACTTCAAAGTGAATCGAGGAATATAAGGTTTGGATTGAGTACAGATGGAATGAATCCTTTCGATAACATGAGCAACCGACATAGCACTTGGCCCGTGACACTCTGTATCTACAACCTTCCTCCTTGGTTGTGTATGAAGTGGAAGTATATTTTTCTGTCGATACTTATCCAAGGGCCGAAGCAACCTAGGAATGATATTGATGTGTACCTAGCTCCATTGATGGACGATCTAAAAATACTGTGGAAGAGGAGATCAATATTTTGGGACTTACCTTATTGGGAGCACCTAGAAGTTCGCCACTATATCGATGTCATGCACGTAGAGAAGAATGTATGTGACAGCTTGATTGGTCTCTTACTGAACATTCATGACAAAATAAAGGATGGTGTCAACGCACGGCTTGACTTGGTTGATATGGACATCAGACCTGAGTTAGCACAAACAAAGACCGATAAAGGACGAACGTACCTTCCCCTACTTGTTACACTCTGTCCAAGGCCGAAAGAACTGAACTGTGTCGGTGCTTGCATGGTGTCAAAGTTCCGTCCGGTTACTCCGCCAACATGAAGAAACTTGTTTCGATGGAAGATTTGAAGTTAATTGGCATGAAGTCTCATGATTGTCATGTGCTGATGACACAAATGCTCCCTGTTGCAATTAGAAGTATTTTGCCGATCAAGGTCCGAGAGACAATCATGAGGCTGTGTTATTTCTTTAACACAATTTCTCAGAAGTTCACCGATCCCGAAGGACTAGATGCTCTGCAGGACGAGGTGGTGACGACTCTATGTGATCCTGAGATGTATTTCCCTCCGTCGTTTTTCGATATCATGGTCCATCTCATTGTTCACATTGTGAGGGAGATAAACATGTGCAGGCTTGTGTTCCTACGTAGCATGTACCCGTTCGAGAGGTTCATGGGAATTCTCAAGTCCTATGTACGAAATTGATCTCGGCCGGAGGGCAGCATCATTGAAGGTTATGCAACCGAAGAGGTCATTGAGTTCTGCATTGATTACATGGCTCAGGTCGAACCGATAGGTGTGCCTCGATCTCGCCATGAGGGGAGGCTCGAGGGTATCGGGACCATCGGAAGGAAAGCAATCACTCCAGATATGGATACGTATGCTCAAGCCCATTTCACGGTCTTGCAACACATGACTGAAGTGTCCCTGTATGTCGACCAACACAAGGACGTGCTTCGGCAACAGAATCCAGAGCGACCGGATGTTTGGATCACGAGACAACACAACAGACGGTTCAACCAATAGTTGAAGTAGTGACTCGCTAGGAGCTCGTCAAGTGATATGCTGACATAGTTGGCAAAAGGACCAACATTTACAGTTGTGATATGGCGAGGATACGACATAAAATGAGTACACATTCTATACACAGGCTTAGGATATAAAGAGCACTAACTGAGCAAATGTGTCCGTGATAGATGCATTCAAGACCAATGGGCCGAGGAGCTCCTACTATGGGCAAATAGAGGAGATATGGGAGCTCGACTATGTGCTTTTCAAGATCCCCTATTTCGGTGCCGTTGGGTCCATCTCCCTGCGTGAAGGTCGACAAGCACGGTGTCACTACCATGGACCTCGAATGTGTCGGATACAAAGACGAACCATTCGTCTTCAAGCAACCAAGTTGTTCAAGTCTTCTATGCAACCGGCCCGCAAATAAGAAGCACCACGTAGTTCTTCATGGAAAAAGGAGGATTGTCGGAGTTGAGAATGTAGTGGACGAGGAAGAATACAATCAATTTGACGAGATGCCTCCTTTCGGAAACGACATAAGGGTCGAGGAAGAAGAATGTGACGAAACTAGCTACATACACGTCGATCATGAAGGGCTAATTTTTAAAGATTAATTGAACAATGTGTGTATATGTATGTTCTGATGAATGGTTAATTTTAGTTCATTTGAGTTAATTGATTTGTACTGTGAAATGGATGTGATTGTTTCTGAAATGAATGTGAATTGGATGTATATACATGTACTTGTTGTGTTTTCTGCTTGTTTCAGAGGGCATGGCTAGCATTTTCTGAGGCTAGCCAATAAACAAAACTAGATTACCAATACAAAATAATATCACTGCAGGCGGTTTGTAGATCAAACCGCTCAGGATTATATATCATGACGGTTCCTTGGTAAAACCCGCTCAGGATACAATATATCACAGACGGTTGTTGATTGGAACCGTCTGTGATACATCACATATCACAGACAGTTATTGATTGGAACCATCTGTGATACATCACATATCACAGACGGCTCTACTTTAGAACCGTCTGTGATGTCCATCCCTATTTATATTCGGACTCTAGGGTTTGCTCGCGCCCCCACTTCCAATGATTAAGTTTCTCTCCTCACTCCCTCCTCTCCCAAGCTCGTCGCCGCCGTCCTCAAAGCCGCCTCCTCCTCGAGCCCAGCGCGACTCCTCCCTCGAGCCCGTCGACACCGTCCTCGACGCTGCCTCCTCCTCGAGCCCGGTGCGCCTCCTTCCCCGAGCCTGCCACGCCTCCAGTTCGACGCCGCCCTGCTGCTCCGGTACTGCTCTCTGCTCATCCTTCTCCTCGACGCCCAAAGGTAACCAATGCCGATTTGCCGACCCCGACGCCCCTTTCCCTCACTCCTTCTATCAATAATCTGTCATGCTGTCATGGTCACTTGACTCATGATAATTGTACTTGTTTTAGGAATTTGTATTTGTTCTAGTCAGTTATTCATATGGTATTTGTTTTGATACTGCTAATGAAATATATTGTAATGTGGGGTGGTGGGATTGAGATGAATGCTCTGTGATGATAATAGTCTTGTACTGAAATTGTTTTGATAATCAAGTTTGAACTTTAGCTCTAATTGGAATGTTTACTCTATATCTGATAGCAATATCAAAATGTTAAATCGTAGCTTTATGCTGATTTCATTTGTTCACATGATGTTTTTGTTGAGCATATTATTCCTTTTAAATGACTTGGAGGATTTACATGTTTATGTCAATTATTATTAATTGGTGTGTATACCCATACACATAGAGATCGAATCTTATGAAAATATGTTCATGCGTGTCAGAACTTCTATTTCTTGTGAAGATGTCTTCTGCTCATTCTTCGTCATCGCCGCCTCATGTGTCTGATGATGCACCATCCTCTGGAATATCCAACCGCGGTAGAAGAAGAGAAATATCAAAAAGGCCCATAGGCCGATTTACTATCACGGAGGTCGATCAGTCTGGGACCCCTATCAATCCTCGTCGAGCAGCATCCGTATTCTGGAGAACGGTCAGAATAGTTGCATGGGAACGAGTCAACGTCACCTACGATTCATGGAAGGAGTTGACCAAAACTCAGAAAGATGAGCTACTGACGGATATTCTCAAATCGTTCGACATCCTGGAGCAACACCGGGACTCCGTGCGACAACACGTGTTGCTACAGGTGTGCAAAGCATGGAAGAACTTCAAGAGCACACTTGTCAAGAACTACGTGGAGAAGGATCTGAGGCCCTTCCACAAGTATCCGTTCTTGGAAGAGTCCTGGGCCGAGTTTGTGGCGAAGAAGAGGACAGATAAATTTAGGAGTGAAAGTGCGGCGCACACGACCCTCCAGGAAATAAAAGCACTCCCACAGGCTCGGCACCACTAGGTATGCAGGTAAAATCCCGATATGGAGGGATCAGGACCAGCAGGCAAGCCGTTCGAATGTCTCCCCGCCATTTCCTGAGATCACTAATGTGCGCGCCTGAAACTGGTTATTTGGGGGAAATCTCCTTTCCAAACCCCGCAGACCAAGAAGTGTCCCAGCGCTTGGTAAGATATCGAACTACCTAGTTTGTAATTACTCCATAACTTCATAGGAAGTGAAATGACATGTCGGGCTATTGCAGGTAACGCTGAGTGCACAATCTTCCCAAGGCTCATTCCAGGCAAACAGAGAGAAAGATATACTCTCCACGGCCCTAGGAAACAATGAGCATTCGGGTCGCACGAGAGGTGATGGTGTTTATGTTACATGGGCAGATTGCACTACTACAGAAAAGGCCTTCACAGACGGTTCAAAAATGACATCACAGACAGTTTCGTGAGCCGTCTGAGTTTATGGGTCAGTAATGACATAGGTCATCACAGACGGTTTTTGAACCATCTGTAATACATAATATCACAGACGGTTATTAACTCAAAATCGTCTGTGATAGTCGACAATCACAGACGATTTATAGATGAAACCGTCTGTGATAGTTGAAAAATCCAGACGGTTTGTAGATGAAACCATCTGTGATAGTCCACTATCACAGACAGTTTCATCTACAAACCGTCTGTGATTTTTGAGTATCACAGATGGTTTCATCTACAAACTGTTTGTGATTTTTGACTATCACAGACGGTTTCATCTACAAACTGATATTCTTTTGCATTGCTAAATCTTTTTCTATTTATTGGCTAGCCTTAGGAAATGCTAGCCATGCCCTCTGAAACAAGCACATCCAATTCGCATTCATTTCGGAAGCACATCAAATTTGCATTCATTTCAGAAACAAGCACATCCAATTCACAAATCAATTAACTAAAATTAACCATTAATGTACATTGACACACATGTACCATTAAGTTCAATCTATCCCAATCAAGTTCAATCTACACTATGGAAACTCCCATCTGGATTTATGACCTAACTGTTCAGGAATGACGCAAGGTGTGATCGAACTTTTATGAGCTCGCTCTGTTCCAACGCAGTTTCGGCAATGGTCGCAACCTGTCGATAGGAAGGTTAAATTTGTGCTTATATAAATTGGTAAGTATATATGAAATAATTGTTGCAAGATTGACAAACCTGAGGATCATTGGTTATCGCGGAACGGATGAGTAGTTCCATGTTGTGGCAAACATAGTATCCACAGACGTTGCGGCCCGACGGCTACTGGTGGCACTGCAAAAATAGAATTGGTTAGATCGAGAGGCATTACTATGAAGTGTTATATAGGATTAATGTGTACTAGCTAGCGAGTACCGGGAAAGTTAGATCGTGTTGCAGCGACCTTCCCCTGCATTTCCCTCCTTTAGCATATAACACGTCGAACGCCCTATGTGACTCCAAAAAGTTAGCCTTAGCCATTGCAAAGGAAGGAAAGACTACAATAGAGTTTCTATGGAGGAAATATGCTTACTTGTTGATTAAATTCCGGGTAACTGTGAAGTTGTGAGTGGTCCTCTTTAGGGAATCTAGGTATATTACCCATTTTCGTTTTGGTATAATTACAATTAGAATCCAGTGGAAGCTACACAGGTATGTTAGTATAGTCATTAAACCTAAGTTCGTGTTGCTTATAAAGTACAAATCAACAAGTATAGCCAGTAGTGCAACACTTACCCCTGGTTGTAGGGCAAAAGTATGTATTCCTTGTTGCGGCGAGCCAGCAAAAAATCTATAACGCAATCCTCGACGAACGTTGCATTCGCCTGAATGGTTTGCTCGGAGACCACGTGTGGGTCAAGGAAACCTACCGGTGAATTTCTTCTTTCGGCTTCAGACATCATGTATCTATATACAAAAGCAAGGAGTTATATATAACATTTAACGGTATTACACAAACATTGACCGTGATTGTACACACTTATAGTGTGTAGCATCGCATGAGTGAGACGTCGAGCTCATTGAGGTTGAAGAGACAGAACAAGACCTCGAAGGTCACTGTGAAGACACAGTCTTGAAGCTCGTGGTTAAAATGATCCAACTTGAACTTGACAGTGACACCCGAGCATCGTTGTTCATCCGGCTTGTTGGACTATTCCATGTACCATGTATGCAATGCCGTGCAAGCCGGTCCTAGGGTAGGGCTGTTTAACCTCTCGACCAATGGCTCGCCTAACATGAATTTCCGGGCCAACGGCAAAAAGGGGATATCAGAACAGGAGTCGACCGTCTTCGATTTGCCCTTGTTGCCTCGCTTTGTATAGGTCAACTTCACAAGAGTCGACTGAGCACAAGGTGTAGGTGCATCAGTCGACTGAGCATGAGGTGTAGATGCATCTGATGCACCGAGCCCTTGCCGCGTCGGTGCAGGTAGCTTCGGTGCAGTCAGCTCCCGTGGACTTGGTACCATTGCAGGACATTCCCGTGAAGTTGACACCGGAGCAGGTCGCTCCAGGTAGATGTCCCCCTTGGGCCACTGGATGAATATTCCAACAGCTTGCTCTAGAGTCATAACCTCGTCCTTTGGGGGAATATGCAGCGGGACGGCCCCGAAATTGGCACAAACACCGTCCACATTCACTTTTGCGAAACCCGGCGCTAGATTTTCACCCGCATACCCAGCGGTGCCGAGTCTGTGGGGTACTTGTTTTTTGCCTGGAGGGCCGTGTGTGCCGCACTTTCACTCCTAAATTCATGTCATCTTCTTCGCCACAAACTCGGCTCAGGACTCTTCCAAGAACGGATACTTGTAGAAGGGCGTCAGATCCTTCTCTACATAGTTCTTGACAAGCGTGCTCTTGAAGTTCTTCCACGCTTTGCACGCCTGTAGCAACTCGTGTCGTCACACGGAGTCCAGGTGTTGTTCCGGGATCTCAAACGAGTTGAGAATATCCATCAGCAGCGCAACTTTCAGTTCTTTCGGCAACTCCTTCCACAAATCGTAGGTGACGTTGACCCGTTGCCGTGCAACTATTCTGACCGTTCTCCGGAATGCGGACGCTGCTCGGTGAGGATTGATAGGGGTCCCAGACTGATCAACCTCCGTGATGGTATATCGGCCCACGAGCCTTTTCGATATTCCTCTTCTTCTACCGCGGTTGGATATTCCAGAGGATGGTGCATCATCAGACACATGAGGCGGCGATGACAAAGAATGAGCGGAAGACATCTTCACAAGAAATAGAAGTTCTGACACACATAAACATATTATCATAATTTCAAACCCGATTATCAAAATAATTTCAGTACAAGACTATTATGACATCACAGAGCATTCATCTTAAGCCCACCACACCACATTGCAATATATTCCAATAGCAGTATCGATCAAAACAAATACCATATGAATAACCGACTAGAACAAATACAAATTCCTAAAACGGCATGAATGATTATTGATAGAAAGAGTGAGGAAAGGCGTTGGGGCTGACAACTTCGGCATTAGTTACCTTTAAGGCGTCGAGGAGAAGGACGAGCAGGAGCAAGACGATCAAGCAAAGCAGGCGACGTCGAAGGGGAGGTGCGCCGGGCTCAAGGGAGGTGAGGAGGCGGTGGGCTCGGGGGAGGAGGCACGGCGGGCTCAGGGGAGGAGGCGCGGCGGGCTCGGGGAGGAGGTGCGGCGGGCTGGAGGAGGAGGCGGCGTCGAGGACGACGTCAACGGGCTTGGGGGAGGAGTCGTGCTAGGCTCGAGGAGGAGGCGGCGTCAACGGGCTTGGGGGAGGAGTCGCGCCGGGCTCAGGGGAGGAGGGAGCGAGGACTGGTTGAGAAACTTAACCGTTTCAGTGGGCGCGGGCAAACCCTAGAGTCCGAATATAAATAGGAATGGACATCACAGACGGTTCTAAAGTAGAAGCATTTACGATATAATATATCACGAGCGGTTCTAAAGTAGAACCGTCGTGATATGATGTATCACGAGCGATTACGACCAACAACCGTCAGTGATATGTGATGTATCACGAGCAGTTCGACCAATAACCACATGATATATTGTATCACGACCGATTTTACCACGGGCAACTGCGTGATATAGAATCCTGAGCGTTTTGATCTACAAACCGTCTGTGATACTATCTTGTATTGGTTAATCTAGTTTTGTTTATTGGCTAGCCTCAGGAAATGCAAGCCATGCCCTCTAAAACGAGCAGAAAACACAACAAGTACATATATATACATCAAATTCACATTCATTTCAGAAACAATCACATCCATTTCACAGTACAAATCAATTAACTAAAATTAACCATTCATCGAGCGTACATATACACATTGTTCAATTAATCTTTAAAAATTAGCCCTTCATGATGATCGACGCGTATGTAGCTAGTTTCGTCACGTTCTTCTTCCTCGACCCTTATGCCGTTTCTGAAAGAAGGCAACTCGTCAAATTGATTGTATTCTTACTCGTCCACTACATTCTCAACTCCGACAAACCTCCTTTTTTATGAAGAACTACATGGAGCTTCTTATTTGCCGGGTCGGTTACATAGAAGACTTGAACAACTTGGTTAGCCAGTACGAATGGTTCGTCTTTGTATCCGACACATTCAAGGTCCACTGTAGTGACATTGTACTTGTCGACCTTCACCTGTGGGAGATGGACCCAACAGCACCTGTAGATGTCATGAGGACATTATGGATGTCATAGGGACATGCTCATGATCTTAGGTGATGAGACAATTGGCAATAGTGTTCAAGGTTTGTTGAAATCTGGAGTTTTCAGCAAGTGTTTGGAAAATCGGTCGTACCGGTGTTGAAGCTGCGGTACAACCGAAGTGCGGTATGACCGCAAGTTTGTTGGCGATAGTACCGCGATGCGGTGATACCGAAATTTGCATGGCGGATGCAAAATTCCAGAGAAGGTGTATTTGAGCTCTGGTTTTCTTGTGGAGCGGTTCGACCGCACTTTGGTTGGCGGTTCGACCGCATGTCGGTACGACCGCTTGAGAGCGGTATGGAATTTCCAAAGGAGTTGTTTTTAGAGATTTTGGGATTCTCTGAGATGCGGTACGACCGTGGTGCGGTAGTACCGGTGGATATGTGGCGGTAGTACCGCTTGTGGAATGATGTGAGCTGAATGTTGGTTCAATTGGAGAAATGGTTTTGGGTTAGGTCAAGTTCATGTTCATTAGTGCATATGTGTTGCATGATGCATGTTTTGGCTAACGTGGGTCAAGTTGTGAAGAACTTGTTCCCAGAAATGGTTTCTTGGTCTATTGCTGTGCAGGTGGCTTGCAGGTCTATGACGGTCAGCGATGAGGTGGATCAGGACTAAACCTGGAGAGCTGAGATCTAGAACGATCAAGGATGCCGGGTGAGGTCAGAGGACTCAAGCGGGGTGCGGGATGGACAAGGATGACCGAACAGGTAGTTCGGTGCGACTGGTTGGATCAAACGACGCGGGAGTCGTTGCAAGTGCTCAATGGTGCTGGTGGGATCCGGACGGGAGAGACTTGACGACATGGAGCCGTTGATCAACCTACACGTGGCGAAGCAGGCGAGTGCTTCGCGCAGATGGACTCGGTCTTTTGGAGAAGGATCGAGAAGGGGTATTTTGGTAATTTCACCAAATACCGCCTTGGTGACCTTTTGGCTAAACCGCGGTGCGGGTCGGCACTTGGAGATTCGTTTTAGGTCAATCAAAGACGAAGACGACGCTTTGAAATGCGTGCGTGTGTTAACCCATTTGTGTGTTAGGGTTTAATGGGTGCCCTAATGGAATATTCCCTAGATCCTAGCCTCCACTATATAAAGGAAGAGGTGCTGTCCAGCAGCCTTGATCCCCTTGCATTTTGTTGCCCTATTTTGTGTTTAGGGTTTTGAGGAGAATAGAGGAGAGCTAGGGTTTCTAGGGTTTGGATTGAGTGTGCGCTCACGTGGTGAGCTTTGTCCTCCTAAATGGAGTGGCTGTAAACAACAATCATCTATCTCAAATCAATCCAACTAGATTTCTCAAGATGAGTCCTTTGGTGTTCTTCCTTTCTATTTGATGTTTTTGGGGCTTTTCTTGATCCGTGAGTTTCTCTTTGGTTTCTTGCTGTGATCTAGCTTGCTGTGATATGTGGGAGTGGATCTAAGATCATCTTGATCATTCTTTACCCACGAGCAAGGTTTAGATCATGTTTAGGTTTGAAACTCGGTTTTGAAACCTTCTTCGTTCAAATCAAAAAAGGTAGGAACTTTGACGTGGATCTAGTCAATATTTGCTTGGAATAGGTTCCTAACCTCCATAGGAAGGTGTGTTTCAAATCTCGTAGAGTTTGGCCAAGTGGTTCAAAAGTTGTGCCAATTTTAGTTTTCGTCATCGGGCTGTTCCAGGATAATTGGTCGAACCGCCCTTATAACTGCGGTTGTACCGATCATTGGTTGAACCGCCCTTATAACTATGGTTGTACCGATCATTGGTTGAACCGCCCTTATAACTGTGGTTTTACCGATTTCCCTGATTTCTTCAGCACTTCCTCGATTTTGTTTGCTAAGCTTTGGGGGTTAGGAGTGGATTCAACACAAGACTTCCTCTGTGCTTAATCATTGATCCTCATAGCTCTCATAGCTATTGAAGTGATTTACAAGTTGAATCCATTCGAAGTGAAAAAGAATTTGAGCTCCTATTCACCCCCCCTCTAGTCGTCTTTCCAGTCCTACAAGTGGTATCAGAGCCAAGTTTACACTTTTGTGATCTTAACCGATCTTTGAGCATGGCGACAAATATGAGGACTTGTGATCGCTTCCTTGAATCTTGTCGTAGTTCTTTTACCGGTGGTGTTGATCGTAACAAGATATTTGAATGTATGATAAGTATAATGGCATTTGAGGAGGAAGTCTCTTGTGATATCTGTGGCAAATACTTTTGTTTTGATTGTCCTAGTTTCAGGAATGAGTCACTTTTAGAGCCCGCTGAGAAGAAGCCCAGTGGAATATGTGCAGCAGCGATTGAGGATGAACATGATGGAGAGCATTTTGAGGATGATAGTGATGAGTCTTCCGAGGACGATCCCCTACTCAAGCTAAGCAAGGTGAGCAAAGAAAAACTCATTTATGGCTTGATTTCATATGAATATAAATTGCATGCTCTTAGGAAGAAAATAAAATTGTTAGAAAGAGAAAAGGGTGATCTGTCTCATGAGCTCTCCAAATTGAAAACCACCTCCATGAATGCTTATGATTCATTGCTTGTAGACATGGAGAACTTGAATAATTCTTTTGCATGCCTAAAATCTGAAAATGAATTATTGAGATCAAATGCTTCTATGCTATGTGATTCTTGTGTTGTCTTACATCATGAACTTGACAATGCTAAATTAGAAATGGGCAATCTTAGATCTATGGCTAGAAATGATTGTGATTCTTGTGTAGGCATGCTTGCTGAAATTGAGAAGCTTAAATTGACTAATTCCATGCATCTTGAGCAATTAGAGAATGCTAGGGCTGAGATTGTTGAAATTGAAGCTAGGCCTTGTAGCATGTGCTTAGAATATGAAAAATTGCTTAAGGATGGTTTAGTCTCTTGCAAGAATTGTGCTCGTTTAGAAACTAAAATTGATGCTTTGAACTGCATGCTTAATTCGAAAGCATCATTAATTTCTTGCACATCTTGCATTTCTTTGAAGAGCGAAATTGAGTCTTTGCGCGATGATATGAGCGCCAAGTCATATGACTCTTGTATTTGCCTTCACTCCGAGATTGATGTTTTAAAGATCTCTCTTGTTTCTTTACATTCGGAGTTGAAGTCTTTTTGTGCCAAATGTGAGTCATTTGATGTTGGCTCTTCTTTGGGAGGTTCGACTCTTTCGAACACTTCTTGTGTTGTCTAAGGGATTTCCAAAGACAAGGGTGATTCTTTCTCAAATCGTACTAAAGCTTCAAAAGAGAAGTACCATTGCACCTTTTGTAAGAAGAATGGACACACTTTTGAGTTCCGCTTTCGCCGTATGAAACATGAGCGTCATCGTACCTCTAGGAACACACATAGTCTTTCTCATGGCATGTGTGAGTCTAGTGCCGATACAAGGACGATTTATGATGTTGCTTCTTCTAGCTTGTCCCAAAGGATTTCTTCTTTGAGCGACAGTGGTGCTTTGTCCTCTCGGACCATGTCTACTAGTAGACCTTTACACCATTGCTCATTTTGTGGGAAGAATGGACATCATGTGGATTTCTTCTTTCAGCGTGCAAAACATTTGCGTCGAGCTCATACTTCTAAGTCTCCTAGTGGGCATAGTCTTTCTCATGACATGCACACTAAAGAGCCAAGCACGAGGACTCGTTTTGTTGATGGCTTCTTTGACACCTTTTCTAGTGGTGTTGGACAGCATCGTGGTCTTGGCTTCCATGGTTTTGCTTTTAGTCCACGAGCTTTCCCGAGGCAGGATTTCCGCCGTTTTCCAAGAGGTGGACCTCGTTTTGTTCATCGAGGTACACACCCACAACGAGGTTGTGTGAGTTCTTTTGATGCTTCTGTTGGTTCTCATCATAGTGCTTTCAAGCAAGGCCATCGCTACTTTTCTAGAGATGGACCTTGTTTTCCTCTTCAAGTTGTCCATTCACGGCATGCCTCCAAGGATGAGATTGGATCTTCTTGCATGGACCATCATTTGCATCATGCTAACTCACATAATGGTTCGACTGCCTCTAGTGGTGGTGTGTCCAAGGTTTGGGTTCCCAAGCATTTACTCTCTAACCCTTCGGGATCCAAGACTTGGACACCTTGCCTTTCTCATGTGGAGGTACCGAGAACGTGGGTTGGAGAACATGGACTTAAGAGGCTCTGGTTTTTCTTGCTACATCACCTGATCGGGACACTTGATGGTTCTTCACCCCAATGATGGCCTCCAAGAGGCATGTGCTTTCATGATCGGCGTCTACACCTGTTTTGTGAGCAATCTTATACCTTCATGCATTTACTTTCATGATTATTCTTTATTGGCATGTTGTGCTTGTCTTTGTGCTCACTTGTACCATATTGGCATGTATCACTCTTATGATATCCTTCTTCATGCCTTTACCAGTATCTTGCTTATGTATCCATGTATTATATTGTTGTTCATTGTTTCTATGGTTATGTGAGCTTGGTTTTGTCATCATGAGCTTGTGCGGTCTTGTACCCTTATTATCTTGCTCATGTTGATTCTTGCTTATGTATCCATGTATTAAACTGTTGTTCATTGCTTCCATGGGTATATAAGCTTGGTCTTGTCTTCATGAGCCTGTGCTATTTGTACATAATTTATCTTACTCGTGTTGATGTTTGCTGTATGTATCCACATGTTCACTTGATATCCATGTTAGCATACATCATTCATGATTTGTTCTTAAAATGCTTTATGCTTACATGGTTTTTGTGCCTTACGATTAATTGTGGATGCATGAGCCTTGCCATAGCTTTCACTAGCATGCTTTATCTTTGTCTGTATATGTGATGGGTGATATGCTATGTACTTGTTTGGTTGCTCCTATGCCTTATTGTGGATTAAGGATAGTTTGAGCTTTATCATATCTTGGATAGCGTGTGCTGCAATTGATTTGTCTATCTCTATGCTCATGTCTTAAATTTTTGATTATATGCTTTCATGAGTTTTGGTTCATTTGCTGCTATCCTTGCTAGTCATGCGTCTTGGTACTGTTTCCCTAGATAATGTCTCACTAACCTAGTACCAAGGCATAGACTTCCTTTGTCTCTTTTGTGTAGTCTTTTCAGTTGAGAAGAAGAACATGAGGTCCAACAAGTGGTATCACCTTCTTCATTTGTGCATTCATGTTGGTTATCACTTCTTGGAGACGAAGGAATTTGAGATGAGGATGATGGGTGAGTGCAACTACTTTCTGGAGCTTCAAGGAATGAATCTTCATTCATCATGACTACATCTCACTACCAAGCAGTGCGACTCAGGTTCGAGCTTCTATACCTTACTTTTATGTATGGTATCCCTAGTCTACCTTGCATACCATCTGGGTTGTGTCAGGTGTTGGGCTTGTCGAGTTCAAGGTACATAGGAGGCTCTGATCTAGCACGTGTCCTTTCTAGACACTCTTCTTATCCCATGGTTGTTAGGATGCACTCTTCTCACAGCCTAGGTCGAGCTTGTCTCCCAATCACTAGTGTTAGCAGGTTTTTGAGTTGCCTGTAAGCTTTTTGGTATTGGTGTTTCGCTCCCTAGCTTTTCGAGTTGCTTTTCCTAGAGATCGTGTGGTGTTTGAAGTCTTTATGCTAGTTTTTGTGGAGTCCAAGGCCAATTGGCAGATCTCCTCTCAAAGCCTTTTAGACCCAACAAGGTTTGCCACCTTGAGAAGCGAGTTAGGGATAATTTATCCCTATGGGTTGGTTTGAGGGGGAGTTAGTTCTTTTCTGAACTTGTTCATCTGAACTTTCCTTGTTCATTTGAACTTTTGTGGATCTTTTCTGATACCTTCTTCAAGTGGTATTTTCTTCGGATCCTTTTGATCTTCTTGATCTTTTTAGGCTTTTAAATCTTTTGTGCATCTCATTGTATCATATTGCATACATATAAAAATCACAAAAAGGTGCATTGTAATATAAGCTTTACTGCTCATCTTTTAAATTGATGAAGCTTTGCTTATTACTCTCTTGAGTTTTAGTATTTCAATTCTTACTCAAGAGTGTGTCTAGTTCTTTGACTTGCTAGAATTATCATGCTTTTACATGTGCAGCAATGTCTTTGCTAAATGAGCTAGAACTTTTGAAATAACTTGAACTGAAAATTGCAATTTGTGGATCTTTTAGCTAGTTGCACAATTAGTGATCCTTTTGTGACATTGGCCCTGTCAAAATTGCTTTGTTAGTTTTGGAATCTAGAATTGAACATCTTTGAGCTTTCAGTTCATTAAAGAATCTAAAATAGCCCTTGTGCACAATGAAAAATGATCTCTTTTGTGCGAAAAAACTGATCTCACCAATTCTTTCTCATGAGACGGCTTACCATTGTACTAGGCATGAACTCAGGGGGAGTTTTGGATGACCTAGACCACTCTTTTAAGCTTTTTGTGCTTGAGATGGTCGCGGCAAGGCTTGAGATCTAGCACATGGCTAAAAAGCAATTTGTCAAAATTGGTTGAAGCTTAGGAAGAGGTTGTGGATGGCCACTAGTCCAGGACCTTCTTTACTAAGATAGACCTTTTATCAACTTGAATATTCATTGTAAATGAGGAACAGTTGAAAACTGGGGTTTTAACAAAAACTTGAGCAAAATGATTCATTTAGGACTTTTTGTCTTTAAGATGGTCTTTGCTAGCTTCTGGATCTCACAATGACATTCTGATAAGGCCATTATCACCTTAGGATACCTGTTGTTGAACTTGCTAATTTTGAAGCATTGTTTACTTTAAATCCAACAACATGTGGTATTTACAGCTCATTAGCCTAGCTTTGCTATATATATATGTCTTAACATGATCTTGTTAGCTTTGTCAGGCTTGTTGTATCTTGAGTAATGGTAGAAATGCTAGCCTGTTCAATTGAGTAATCTCCAAAGCTTCTTTTACCTAAAATTTGAAAAAAAATCAAAACAAAAATGAAGCCACCCCATTGCATTTCATGTATGCTCTTTCTTTTGCTTCTTCCTTTCTTGTGCATTTGTCTTCTCTGGATGAGAGGAAGGTATGATTCCTTGATGAATCCATTGTCAAAGGGGTAGAAGATTTAGCAAAAATGTAATGTTAATAAAGAGTTTGTTGGTTATGGGGGAGAAGTTAGGAGCTTTTCGGAGAGAATTGGAGAAATTAAAAATTAAAAATTCTCTCTTGAAAAATGATGATCATAGTGAGGGGGAGCATTCATATTGCATTCTTTTGGTCTTATTGCCTTTTTCTGAACTTGAATTGCAAATCTTGAAGCCTCACAATGATCTAAGGTCAAAAAGAACAATTGTTCTTTCATATGGACCTTAAGTGAGATTTTTGTCGCTTCTCTGGAAATTGAAGCTTTTCTTGCTTCTTTTGCCGTGTCTCACTTGCTGAAACAATTCTGAAGCCAACTTGGTCTTTCTCATTGCATTCTCTTGTATTTGAGCCAAGTTGTGCCTTTGCGTGAAAATGTCAAGTTTTTTCATTTTCAAACCTCAAACTTACATTTTTGGGAAATTGCCAATGTGTTCATCAAGGGGGAGATTGTGGATGTCATGAGGACATTATGGATGTCATAGGGACATGCTCATGATCTTAGGTGATGAGACAATTGGCAATAGTGTTGAAGGTTTGTTGAAATCTAGAGTTTTCAGCAAGTGTCTGGAAAATCGGTCGTACCGGCGTTGAAGCTGCAGTACAACCGAAGTGCGGTATGACCGCAAGTTTGTTGGCGGTAGTACCACGATGCGGTGATACCGAAATTTGCATGGCGGTTGCAAAATTCCAGAGAAGGTGTATTTGAGCTCTGGTTTTCTTGTGGAGCGGTTCGACCGCACTTTGGTTGGCGGTTCGACTGCATGTCGGTACGACCGCTTGAGAGCGGTATGGAATTTCCAAAAGAGTTGTTTTTAGAGATTTTGGGATTCTCCGAAACGCGGTACGACCGTAGTG
Organism: Phyllostachys edulis; assembly: GCA_036346405.1. Taxonomy (NCBI): domain Eukaryota; kingdom Viridiplantae; phylum Streptophyta; class Magnoliopsida; order Poales; family Poaceae; genus Phyllostachys; species Phyllostachys edulis. Next base: position 85,831,733 of record CM070548.1, on the reverse strand, counting down.
TTGTGAGCGGTACGACCGCGGTGCGGTAGTACCAGTGGATATGTGGCGGTAGTACCGCTTGTGGAATGATCTGAGCTGAATGTTGGTTCAATTGGAGAAATGGTTTTGGGTTAGGTCAAGTTCATGTTCATTAGTGCGTATGTGTTGCATGATGCATGTTTTGGCTAACATGGGTCAAGTTGTGAAGAACTTGTTCCCGGAAATGGTTTTTTGGTCTATTGCTGTGCAGGTGGCTTGCAGGTCTATGACGGTCAACGGCGAGATGGATCGGGACTAAGCTTGGAGAGCTGAGGTCCAAAACGATCAAGGATGCCGGGTGAGGTTAGAGGACTCAAGCGGGGCGCAGGATGGACAAGGATGACCGAACGGGCAGTTCGGTGCGACTGGTTGGATCAAGCGGCTCTGGAGTCGTTGCAAGTGCTCAGTGGTGCCGGTGGGATGTCGAACCCGGGAGCGAAGGATCCCGAATTCTCTGTGTTCATACACTAGTCCAGGATTTCTAGTGTACACAGTTAAACAAAAGTGATAATCAAAACATATCACGTATTTTATTAATAATTATTCAGAGTTTATTACAAACGGGCCTGAGGCCAAATAAAGTAAAACAAAGCGGAAATAAAATAGTAGTAGTAGACCCAACGATTCACCACAGGCAATCATCTGGGGGAGCGTGGCCTAAGCATCGATGTCCTCACCGTCTTGATAGAAGTCTTCTCTGAATAAAGATTATTCACAGAAGAGTAAGCACTACCACTTGTGCTTGCAAGCTACACCGTAAAGTAACAGATTGAATGCATGCATAAAGTGAGCAAAGGGTAATGGCAGGGTTTATTTGCATAAGACAGCATTTTCAGTTTAAATACTCTTAGTAATTTCCAAGGCCATTTTAGAATTTAATAAGATCAAAATCATATTTCGATTTCTCAATGTCAAGTGTAGGATGAACCTCCATACACAAATGGTGAAGGACTACCCCTTACACCAAAGCTTCGCCCAATCCCATTTTCATAAACCGGTGACAAGTCTTTTAAACAAAACCGAGACTAACTTTGAGTGGCTTTTGTTAAGCATGTCCATGACCGTGGACACGGCTATTGAATAGATTAATACTCTGCGAGTTGGTGCAGCTTTACCCACAAGAGATAGTTTGCTTATTATGTCGGCCAATACACGCTTAGTGGGCGTGTGACTAAGCGACTATCACGAGGCCTTTACCCTACATTATTTCAACATAATTATGCCCGCTAAGATTTACGAATCGAAGGCTTCGCACCAAACGACTACCCCTCTTGCGCCATGTGGGTATAATCAATAAGTCTTCACGACTCCCACATCTTTCCAAGACATAAACATGGTGAAATGATATAGATTATTTGGCCAAGTCTGTCCCATTCGGACTTGTGGTGGTGCGAGTTTGGCTTAACATCCATGACCCGCAGACCGGTCCTTACATGGTAGGCGACTTCCAAAACAAACCACAGGTCTCAATCATTATTTGCATTGAGCCGTGCATGAACTTGCACCCACCAACAATCCAATTCACCCAAGTCTAAACCAATTTCATTTATTTTTCTTTGGCAAAACGTTTTCCAAACATCTATGGTAAAAGCAATACTATAGATTCATTTTCAAAAACATCTTTGTATTTTGGCAAAATTTCCCAAATCATCTTTTGGTCTAAGCAATAACTAAGCATAATTACCTTAATTATTATACTAAGGTGACAAGGGCACGGCATTCCAAACATCAATATTGGCTATACAAAGGAATTGGCATAACTAAGAACTAAAACAGGAATTTAAAATACTTGGATAAAAATATGCATGCAATAATAACTTTAAAAACAGAATTAATTAACTTTGAAATACTGGGATCAAGATGGTCAAGAATGTAACTTGCCTTCGTTGAAGTCTTGAGATTCTAAACCCTTTGAAAGATCTACCTCTAGGAATCGTCAAACTCTATCTGTGAAAGTCGACAAATTCAAATGAAATTCAAATAAATCCAAAAAGACAAATCAAATTAACTCCAAATGAAATAATTTTATTTTATTTAGCTAGATAATAATTTTCTAAGATTTTAGCAATTTGAATCACTCAATTTGAAGTTGAGGTTCAAAAGATATGAATTTTAAAAGTTTTAACCTAAATTTGATATTTAAAAGAAATTCTAAATTTAAATACAGATTCAAAATAGCTTCAAATTAAATAATTTTGGTTTAGTTAGCTAGATAATGATTTTACATGAATTTAGAAATTTGAAACACCCAATTTGGAGATTGGATGCAAAAGTTATGAATTTTACAAATTTTAAACCTAAATCGATTTTTATTTCATTTAAGGATTTATTTTCGAAGGAAATCCGATTTATTAGCGCAATCATGGCGTCGACCTCGGGCGTGTCTCGGCGGGTGGGCCCGTGGTCAATGGACCACGCCCACGGCGATCAACGATCCATAGTGGACTGGTGTACCAAACAAGACACCTTGTGGTGAAGAGTGGCTCGATGGCGCCCGTGGTCGCCACGTTGGATCTAAAGCGTCGTGGCGTACACTGGCGCCGATGTGGCCATGCCACGCAGGCTTGGGCTGGCGGCTCGGCGACCCTAGGGTTTTGGGCTCGCCCGGCGCGTTGCGCCACGACGAGTGAATGGGTGGGCTCTAAAGAACGAGAAGACGACGCCGAGTAAGATGCTCACCGAGATTTCAAGAAAGCGCGGAGGAGGCGTCGGCGACGAGGTTTAGCGGCGGCGAGCTTGGTTGTCGGCAGTGGGTGGTCCCGAGGCCCTCGACAGCGTGGGTTAGCTCTCGGCCCAGCGATGTTGGGCGGTCTTGATGGTGTAAACGAAGGAGGCGGAGCGGGGCGGTGGCGCGGAATTGGAGAAGAACAGCTTCGATCGTCGGTGAAAACTCAAAATTCGGCGCTAGGAGCGAGGAGGAGGGCAATGGGTGGTGGTCTTTGGGTTCTTTGTGAAGGAGGTGCACCCGGAGCTCCCTTTTATAGGGCGTGGGTGTGGCTGGATCGACGTAGCGCACAAGATGGTCGCCCGACACAGCGGAGCTAAATCAGGGATGTTGGGCGTAAGGATGGAAGGTGAGGGCCGTGTCGGGCGCGAGACGATTAGGGAATTGAATGCGGCGTGTCAATCACGGGATGTGGCGGTTGAGCGCGTAAGGAAGGTTTTCTAAATAGCGTTAATGGCGGACGCAAGCGAAAAAGGAAGAGGCGCGGGAAGAAAGGAAGGTAAGGGCGACCAGAGGCGGCGGTCCCACATGGCGGTGACAAAGAAAGAAAGAAAGGGAAGGATGGCGTTAGCCGTTAGATGGCAATCAATGACCACGATGATTTCCGCGAGTAGGTAAGTGGCGGGTCTTGCGAGACCACACGATCGGGATCAAAGGAGAGAGAGGGCGGGGTTGAGAGCTACGCTGGCAGACGCGCCTGTGAAAATGGGCCTACAATTCGCCCTTTTATCGTTGAAGGATTTTCTTTTGCTTTCTTAATTGTTTTAATTCAGATAATTAAAAGAGGCTTTAGAAATTAGCAAATAAGTTCAAAAATTCTAGAAAAATTCACGAAATTCCTAGAAGGATTTTGGACTTAAATAAAATAATTCAACTTAAACTTAGTAATAGTTTTTGTAGTTAAATTTGTTTTAGCTTTAAGGTTAATAATAAGAGCTTTAGAAAATTCGAAAAATCCACCAAAATAAATAAGTTTTAAATTTTCTCGAAATTGAAATTTTGGGCATTACAAACCTACCCCCTTAAAGGAATCTCCACCGAGATTGAGACTTGGTTAGCAAAAAGGTGGGGATACTCGGCTTTCAAATCTTCTTCTCGCTCCCGGTGGCTTCTTCTTGAATGATTGCTCCTTGAACCTTGCATGAGCGGATGACTTTGCTTCTGGTGACTCATTCTGCCACATCGAGAATCTTGATTGGCTGCTCTACATACGTGAGGTCTTCCTGAAGGTCTATGTTCTCAAGGGGTGTTTCTTCTGTTGGCACTCGGAGACACTTCTTGAGTTGAGAGACGTGGAAGACGTCGTGGACTGCGACAAGGAGGTTGGCGGTTCAAGCTTATATGCAACTTCACCTCTCTTGGCCAAAATCTTGTAAGGTCCCACAAATCTAGGTGCAAGTTTTCCTTGGTCCGAACCTTTTACCCTCGAAGTGGAGTAACCTGAGATAAACAAAGTCTCCTATTTCAAAGGTTAATTCCTTCGACGGTTATCGGTAGAACTCTTACATCGAGATTGGGCCACCTTCAAGCGTTCCTTATCGCTTTAACCTTGCTCTTAGCTTCTTTTATAAATTCGGTCCAAAGAATTGATGCTCTCTACTTCATCCCAAAGAAGCGGAGTTCTCGCATTTTCTACCATACAAAGCTTCAAATGGCGACATCTGTAGGTGGCTTGGTAACTATTGTTGTCTGAGAATTCGTGCATAGGGCGATTCTTCTCCCAACTTTTCCCATAATCTAAGGCACGTGCTCGAAGCATGTCTTCAAGAACTTAGTTGACACGTTCGGTCCGCCGTCTATCTGTGGGTGATAAGCGATCTTGAAGTTGAGTCTTGTTCCCAAAGCTTGCAAACTCTGCGGAAATCTTGATGTGAATCGAGAGCCTCTATCGGACCACGATCTTCTTGGGTACTCCGTGTAGCAGACAATCTTGGCCATATACAATTCCGCTAATGGTCATACTTCAAGTGGTCTTGGCTGGAATAAAGTGAGCTACTTTAGTTAACCGGTCAATTATCACCCAGATGGAATCACATCTGTTTGGGTCCTAGGGAGTCGGTGATGAAATCCATACCAACTTCCTCCCACTTCCATTCAGAATTGGTAATGGTTGTAACAGAACCAGCGGGTCTTTGGTGTTCTGCCTTGACTTCGTGACAAACATCTACAACGAGCGACAAACTCACCGATTTCTCGCTTCATCTTGACCCACCAATATTTCTCCTTGAGATCTGGTACATCTTAGTGCTTCCGGATGGATGGAGTATGGCGATCGTGAGCTTCCTTTAGAATCATTGTTTTGTCTCTGATGGTTGGGCACACATATGCGATCTCCAAACCACACTTGTTCCTTGTTCATCCTCGAGAAAATCACGGGCTTTGCCTTTTCTCATATTCTTCTTGATTTCCTTGATGTCGCTGCGTCTTCCAACCTGTTTTTCCTGATCGACTCGAAGAGTGGGTTGAACTTCCAAAGCATTCACATGGCCTTGCTTGACAATCTCCAAGTTCAGTGCTTGATTCTTTATATAATTACGGTGATTATTACGAACCAAAATGGTGTTGCTGTCGCCTTTACGCTTTCGAGCATCTGCAACAACATTTGCTTTGCGGGATGATAATGAATTCCAAGGTCGTAATCTTTTATCAACTCTAACCATCTTCTCTGTCGGAGGTTGAGTTGAGGCGGGTAAAGATGTATTTGAGACTCTTATGATCCGTGAAAATCTCTAACGGTTACCAATGAGGTAATGCCGCCAGATCTTCAAAGCATGCACAATTCTTTGCTAACTTCGAGATCATGAGTTGGGTAGTTTCCTCGTGTGGCCTCAAGCGGCGGGATGCATAAGCCCGACTTTGCCTTCTGCATCGGGACACATCCAAGACCTTGTCGAGATGCATCGCAGAAGATTTCAAAGTCCTTATGAATATCGGGTAATACTAGCACAGGTGCAGAAACTAAACTCTTCTTCAGCTCCTGGAAACTCTTCTCGCAGGCATCTATCCATTCAAACTTCTTTTCCTTCTTTAGAAGTTGTGTCATAGGCCTTGCTGTCTTGGAGAATCCTTCAATGAACCTGCGGTAATAACCGCTAGTCCAAGAAACTCCTTACTTATGTGATGACTTTGGTTGCTTCCAATCCATAACGGCTTCGACCTTGGTGGGGTCTCTGACAACTCCTCCTAACGACACGATATGACCAAGGAAGGCCACTTGCTTTAGCCGAATTCGCTCTTCTGAATTTGGCGTAAAAGTGATGTTCTCTGAGTTTCTCCAAAATCATCCTTAGGTGCTTCTCGTGTTCTTCTTCATCCTTTGAATAAATGAGAATGTCATCGATGAAAACAACCACAAACTTATCCAAGAATTCCATGAACACTTTGTTCATCATATTCAAGAAATGGCGAGGCGTTTGTCAAACCGAAAGACATGATAAATTCATACAACCCATATCTGGTCGTGAAGGCGCTTTTGAGATATCTTCGGCGGATCTTTAGTTGATGATAGCGGATCGTAGATCGATCTTGAAGATGCTTGCTCCTTCAATTGATCGAGCAGATCATCAATCTGAGTAGCGGATACTTGTTCTTGATCGTCACCTCATTGAGCGATCTATAATCCACACACATTCGCATACTATTGTCCTTCTTCTTGACAAATAGTGCGGGTGCTCCCCAAGGTGATGAACTTGGTGGGATATAACCTTTGCTCCTTAGTTCTTCAATTTGTTTCTTGACTCTGCTAGTTCATTGGCGGCATTCTATAGGGTCGCTTGAGATTAGGGCGGTCCACAGGACTAAGTCAATTAAGAACATTACGTCCCTATCCGGTGGCATCTTGGGAGTAACTCATCGAGAAAAAACATCTGGGTATTCTTGCACAACCGTATGTCTTCAAGTTTTATTTCCTTCAAAATTTGGTCAGATGGAACTTCCTCCGGTCGAAGACTTGGGTGCGAATTCTCTTGATTCTCCTTGTGCATTGGTGAGGGTGATAGATCTATTGGCACAGTTTATCAGTCCTTGATTCTTGGCTAGCCAGTCCATTCCAAGAATCACATCGAGACCTTGGGATTGTAGGACTATCAAGTCAGCTAGAAAAGATACTCCGGATATTTCAAGGGTAAGGTTTGGGCATAGAGAACTGGTTCTCATTTGAGCAGGGAGTGGACTATCATAGGGTTAACTAAAGAGGAGATAGGTAACCCATATTTTCCCAAAAATTTATCGAAACAAAGGAATGCGATGCTCGGAATCAAATAGGACCGATCTTTGGTCTTGAATTAACAAAAACGTACCAAAACGACATCCTGGTCTTTGCTTGAGCTTCCTCGGCGGTGATGTGGTTAACTCTGCCCTTTGCAAACTGATTTGTCTTTGTGGCGACGGAGGTTTTGCCAGTAGCTTGGACTCCAGGTTTAGGGGTAGCTGGGAGTAACTTCTTAGGACACCTATTGGCGAAGTGTCCCTTCTCCTGACAGTGATAGCAAGTAATCTCGAAGAGTTCTTGATTTGGGCCTCCTCTGCATTTGAGTTGTGGATTAGGAAGTGTTGGCGCGTTGCCTTGGTCTTTGAAGCTCTGGTGTGGTAGATGAAATCTTCCACACTGCGGGCCGAGGTTGAGCGAGGCGAGGTTTGGGTTGCCCTCGAGTTGAACCTCTGGCGGCCATCCTCCGCTGCAGTTCTCCATCTCTATATGTTTGCCTTCTGGCGAATTGCCTTGTCCTGGCTGTTGGAAGTCGGTGAAGTCTGAGAAATCAGTTGGACAGATATCTCATCATTCGATCCTTCCATGAACTTTTCTGCTGTCTTCATCTCTGCTCGTCATGCGGGGCATAGCGAGCAAAATTGGTTGAACTTATGCAGGTACTCGCTCACCGAGCGGTTGCCTTGGCGAAGTGCGTTGAATTCCTTCTTTTTCAATGCCATCATCCCTGCGGGAATGTGAGCATGACGGAAGGCTCGCACAAACTCTTCCCAAGTGATAGCTTGAGCGTTGGCATGGGTGATGCAGAGGTTGTCCCACCACTCAAGCGGGACCACCGAGTTGGTGGCGGCGAAAAGTACCCTCTCGCGATCCGAGCACCGAGTAATATCAACTTCTTCCCTATGGCACGGAGCCAATCGTCGGCGTCCATAGGTTGATCTTCTTGAGAACGTCGGAGGACGCATCCTCATGAACTCCGACATTGACAACTTTTGCGGAGGTGGGGGTGGAGGTGGGGATGGGCGTGGGTTGCGGCTTGCATGTTCGAGCGTTGCTAAGTGATTGGGCCAACAAACTCAACATATCGTCTGGTGGGCCATTATCTGCGCCAATCGAGGCTCTTCGATCGGTGGAGGTGGTGGGCGTGGGGCGGGGTTTTCTGGTAATCCGCGTTCTCGTTTCCTGACCTTGAAACCTTCTTGCTTGCCGATGCAGGTGGTCACCATCGCTAGATGTTTCTAAGGATTTTAGAAGAGAGAGATAGAAAGAAAGCTCTAAAGGGGTAAATCTAATTAGCCCAAGAACAAACACAAGACAAAGAGCCAAAATTTTCTAAAATAATTCTTTTATTATTTTATTTTATTCTTTGGTTATGGCTATCACAATGGTAACGATAGCTCATAATTCGCATCTAACGGTTACAATATGGGAAACAACTAAGGGGTGATTGGGGTATAATCCTGCTCACTAGAGCTACCCTCGCCTGCCTTGTAGCAAGCTAGCTCTTCTTCCATGGCTTTCAGCCTTTCTTCTGCTTCTTGCAGGCTGTCTTGAGCGGTACGCAGGTCATCTAGAGCATTTCCATAGGCATAGTCCATTGCCTTGCACAAGTTCACCTGATGCGTAAGCTCAGGAGAGTCCTCGTCCTCGGCTGGGCAAAAGGTGCTGTCCAGCCTGGTCGGAACGTGCATTGGATGGTAGTGAAACTCGGAGCCATGGAATCGATTGTTGTAAGTGTAGCGAAGGCGTCTTGTGGCTTCTCCGGCTGCGTCTTGAATGCCTTCAAGAAGGTGCCACGTCTTATTGGGCGTCGATGATGTGGAAGTCCGTGTTTGGGTTGTGGTTGGCGTGAGGATCACTTCGACTCTCCAAATGATATTGGCTTCCACTTTGTCTTGGTATCCTTGATAGGTTGGTCTTTCATTATAGTCCGGTGTTGCATCATCTTCCAAAGAAGTGCGACCCAATGTCTCGCGAAAATTCCGTGGGAGATCCGGGTTGGTTTTTCGACCATCTACAATTTTAGAGAAGGAGATAAGTTAGTAATTGTTTTAAAGAGAAAGGTTGAAGACTCTTGGATAGACCCAAAATACTTTTAGTTTTTGAAAATAAGTCCTTAAGGCATTTTCTAAGGCCACGACCTCACATCGATATGGCTCGATACCACTTTTGTCGAACCCGGAGCGAAGGATCCCGAATTCTTTGTGTTCATACACTAGTCCAGGATTTCTAGTGTACAGTTAAACAAAAGTGATAATCAAAACATATCACGTATTTTATTAATAATTATTGAGTTTATTACAAACGCGGGCTGAGGCCAAATAAAGTAAAACACAAATGAAATAAAATAGTAGTAGTAGACCCAACGATTCACCACGAGGCAATCGTGCTGGGGAGCGTAACCTAAGCATCGATGTCCTCACCGTCTTGATAGAAGTCTTCTCTGAATAAAGATTATTCAAGAAGAGTAAGCACTACCACTTGTGCTTGCAAGCTACACCGTAAAGTAAAATGTGATTGAATGCATGCATAAAGTGAGCAAAGGGTAATGGCGGGGTTTATTTGCATAAGACAAACATTTTCGGTTTAAATACTCTTAGTAATTTCCAAGGCCATTTTAGAATTTAATAAGATCAAAATCATATTTCGATTTCTCAATGTCAAGTGTAGGATGAACCTCCATACACAAATGGTGAAGGACTACCCCTTACACCAAACTTCGCCTAATCCCATTTTCATAAACCGGTGACAAGTCTTTTAAACAAAACCAGAGACTAACTTTGAGTGGCTTTTGTTAAGCATGTCCATGACCGTGGACACGGCTATTGAATAGATTAATACTCTGCGAGTTGGTGCAACTTTACCCACAAGAGATAGTTTGTTTATTATGTCGGCCAATACACGCTTAGTAGGCGTGCGACTAAGCAGACTATCACGAGGCCTTTACCCTACATTATTTCAACATAATTATGCCCGCTAAGGTTTAGAATGTCGAAGGCTTCGCGCCAAACGACTACCCCTCTTGCGCCATGTGGGTATAATCAATAAGTCTTCACGACTCCCACATCTTTCCAAGACATAAACATGGTGAAATGATATAGATTATTTGGCCAAGTCTGTCCCATTCCAGACTTGTGGTGGTACGAGTTTGGCTTAACATCCGCGACCGCAGACCGGTCCTTACATGGTAGGCGACTTCCAAAACAAACCACGGTTCTCAATCATTATTTGCATTGAGCCGTGCATGAACTTGCACCCACCAACAATCAATTCACCCAAGTCTAAACCAATTTCATTTATTTTTCTTTGGCAAAACGTTTTCCAAACATCTATGGTAAAAGCAATACCATAGATTCATTTTCAAAAACATCTTTGTATTTTGGCAAAATTTTCCAAATCATCTTTTGGTCTAAGCAATAACTAAGCATAATTACCTTAATTATTTTACTAAGGTGACAAGGGCATGGAATTCCAAACATCAATATTGGCTATACAAAGGAATTGGCATAACTAAGAACTAAAACAGGAATTTAAAATACTTGGATAAAAATATGCATGCAATAATAACTTTAAAAACAGAATTAATTAACTTTGAAATACTGGGATCAAGATGGTCAAGAATGTAACTTGCCTTCGTTGAAGTCTTGAGATTCTAAACCCTCTGAAAGATCTACCTCTCCTAATCGTCAAACTCTATCTGCGAAAATCGACAAATTCAAATAAAATTCAAATAAATCCAAAAGACAAATCAAATTAACTCCAAATGAAATAATTTTATTTTATTTAGCTAGATAATAATTTTCTAAGATTTTAGCAATTTGAATCACTCAATTTGAAGTTGAGGTTCAAAAGATATGAATTTTACAAGTTTTAACCTAAATTTGATATTTAAAAGAAATTCTAAATTTAAATACAGATTCAAAATAGCTTCAAATTAAATAATTTTGGTTTAGTTAGCTAGATAATGATTTTACATGAATTTAGAAATTTGAAACACCCAATTTGGAGATTGGATGCAAAAGTTATGAATTTTACAAATTTTAAACCTAAATCGATTTTTATTTCATTTAAGTTTATTTTCGAAGGAAATCCCGATTTATTAGCGCAATCATGGCGTCAGCCTCGGGCGTGTCTCGGCGGGTGGGCCCGTGGTCAATGGACCACGCCCGGCCGATCAACGATCCATAGTGGACTGGTGTACCAAACAATACACGCGGGTGAAGAAATTTGCTCGGTGGCGCCACGTGAGGTCGCCACGTTGGATCTAAGGCGTCGTGGCGTACACTGGCGCCGATGTGGCCATGCCATGCGAGCTTGGTGGCGGCTCCGGCGACCCTAGGGTTTTGGGCTCGCCGCCGTTCCACCAGCGAAATGAATGGGTGAGCTCTAAAGAACGAGAAGACGACGCCGAGTAAGATGCTCACCGAGATTTCAAGAAAGCGCTGGGAGGAGCGTCGGCGACGAGGTTTAGCGGCGGCGAGCTTCGTTGTCGGCGGAGTGGGTGGTCCCGAGGCCCTCGGCAGCGTGGGTTGGCTCTCCCGCCCGCGATGTTGGCGGTCTTGATGGTGTAAACGAAGGAGGCGGAGGCGGGACGGTGGCGCCGAATTGGAGAAAACAAAGCTCGGTCGCGGTGAAAACTCAAAATTCGGCGCTAGGAGCGAGGAGGAGGGCAATGGTTGGTGGTCTTTGGGTTCTTTGTGAAGGCGCACCGAGCTCCCTTTATAGAGGCGTGGGTGTGGGCGGATCGGCGTAGCGCACAAGATGGTCGCCCGCACAATGAGAGCTAAATCGAGGATTTTGGGCGTGGGATGGAAGGTGAGGGCCGTGTCGGGCGGAGACGATTAGGGAATTGAATGCGCGTCAATCACGGGATGTGGCGGTTTGAGCAGCGTAAGGAAGGTTTTGAAATAGCGTTAATGGCGACGCGCGGCGTGAAAGGAAGAAAGCGGGGAAGAAAGGAAGGTAAGGGCGACCATGGCGGCGGTCCCACATGGCGGTGACAACAAAGAAAGAAAGGGAAGGATGAGTGTTAGCCGTTAGATGGCAATCCAACGACCACGAGATTTCCGCGAATAGGTAAGTGGCGGGTCTTGCGAGGACCACGATCGGGATCAAAAGCGAGAGAGGGCGGGTTGAGAGCTCGCGGGCACGCGCCGAGAAATGGGCCTACGAATTCGGCCCTTTCTTTGCTGAAGGATTTTCTTTTGCTTTCTTAATTGTTTTAATTCGATAATTAAAAGAGGCTTTAGAAATTAGCAAATAAGTTCAAAAAATTCTAGAAAAATTCACAGAAATTCCTAGAAGGATTTTGGACTTAAATAAAATAATTCCAACTTAAACTTAGTAATAGTTTTTGTAGTTAAATTTGTTTTAGCTTTAAGGTTAATAATAAGAGCTTTAGAAAATTCAGAAAAATCCACCAAAATAAATAAGTTTTAAATTTTCTCAGAAATTGAAATTTTGGGCTGTTACATGGGATCCGGACGGGAGAGACTTGACGACATGGAGTCGTTGATCAACCTACACGTGGCGAAGCAGGCGAGTGCTTCGCGTAGATGGACTCGGTCTTTTGGAGAAGGATCGAGAAGGGGTATTTTGGTAATTTCACCAAATACCACCTTGGTGACCTTTTGGCTAAACCACGGCGCGGATCGGCGCTTGGAGAAGCGGTTTAGGTCAATCGAAGACGAAGACGACGCTTTGAGATGCGTGCGTGTGTTAACCCATTTGTGTGTTAGAGTTTAATGGGTGCCCTAATTGAATATTCCCTAGATCCTAGCCTCTACTATATAAAGGAGGAGGTGCTGTCCAGCAGCCTTGATCCCCTTGCATTTTGTTGCCCTATTTTGTGTTTAGGGTTTTGAGGAGAATAGAGGAGAGCTAGGGTTTCTAAGGTTTGGATTGAGTGTGCGCTCACGTGGTGAGCTTTGTCCTCCTAGATGGAGTGGCTGTAAACAACATTCATCTATCTCAAATCAATCCAACCAGATTTCTCAAGATGAGTCCTTTGGTGTTCTTCCTTTCTATTTGATGTTTTTGGGGCTTTTCTTGATCCGTGAGTTTCTCTTTGGTTTCTTGCTGTGATCTAGCTTGCTGTGATATGTGGGAGTGGATCTAAGATCATCTTGATCATTCTTTACCCACGAGCAAGGTTTAGATCATGTTTAGGTTTGAAACTCAGTTTTGAAACCTTCTTCGTTCAAATCAAAAAAGGTAGGAACTTTGACGTGGATCTAGTCAATCTTTGCTTGGAATAGGTTCCTAACGTCTATAGGAAGGTGTGTTTCAAATCTCGTAGAGTTTGGCCAAGTGGTTCAAAAGTTGTGCCAATTTTAGTTTTCGTCATCGGGCTGTTCCAGGATAATTGGTCGAACCGTACTTATAACTGCGGTTGTACCGATCATTGGTTTAACCGCCCTTATAACTGCGGTTGTACCGATCATTGGTTGAACCGCCCTTATAACTGCGGTTGTACCGAACATTGGTTGAACCACCCTTATAACTGTGGTTGTACCGATTTCCCTGATTTCTTCAGCACTTCCTCGATTTTGATTGCTAAGCTTTGGGGGTTAGGAGTGGATTCAACACAAGACTTCCTCTGTGCTTAATCATTGATCCTCATAGCTCTTATAGCTATTGAAGTGATTTACATGTTGAATCCATTCAAAGTGAAAAAGAATTTGAGCTCCTATTCATCCCCCCTCTAGTCGCCTTTCCGGTCCTACAGCACCGAAATAGGGGGATCTTGAAAAGCACGTAGTCGAGCTCCCATATCTCCTCTATTTGCCCATAGTAGGAGCTCCTCAGCCCATTGGTACTGAATGCATCTATGCGGACACCGCTGTTCTGGTTAGTGCTCTTTATATCCTGAGCCTGCGTATAGAATGTGTACACATTTATGTCGTATCCTCGCCTTGTCATAACTGTAAATGTTGGCCCTTTTGAGAACCATGTCAGCATATCACTTGACGAGCTCCTAGCGAGTCGCTCCTTCAACCGTTGGTTGAACCGTCTGTTGTGTTGTCTCGTGATCCAAACATCCGGACGCCCCGAGTTCTGTTGCCGAAGCACGTCCTTGTGTTGGTCGATATACGGGGACACTTCAGTCATGTGTTGCAAGACTGTGAAATGGGCTTGAGCATACGTATCCATATCTGGAGTGATTGCTTTCCTTCCGAAGGTCTCGATATCCTCGAGCCTCCCCTCATGGCGAGATCGAGGCACACCTATCGGTTCGACCTGAGCCATGTAATCGACGCAGAACTCAATGATCTCTTCGGTTGCATAACCTTCGACGATGCTGTCCTCGACCGAGATCGATTCCGTAAATAGGACTTGAGAATTTCTATGAACCTCTCGAACGGGTACATGCTACGTAGGAACACGGGCCCGCACATCTTTATCTCCCTCACAATGTGAACAATGAGATGGACCATGAAATCGAAAAACGACGGAGGGAAATACATCTCAAGATCACATAGAGTCGTCACCACCTCGTCCTGCAGAGCATCTAGTCCTTCGGGATCGGTGACCTTCTGAGCAATTGTGTTAAAGAAATAACACAGCCTCATGATTGTCTCTCGGACCTTGATCGGCAAAATACTTCTAATTGCAACAGGGAGCATTTGTGTCATCAGCACATGACAATCATGAGACTTCATGCCAATTAACTTTAAATCTTCCATCGAAACAAGTTTCTTCATGTTGGCGGAGTAACCGGACGGAACTTTCACACCATGCAAGCACCGGCATAGTTCAGTTCTCTCGGACTTCGATAGAGTGTAACAAGCAGGGGGAAGGTACGTTCGTCCTTTATCGGTCTGTGTTGGTGCTAACTCAGGTCTGATGTCCATATCAACCAAGTCAAACCGTGCGTTGACACCATCCTTTGTTTTGTCACGAATGTTCAGTAAGAGACCAAAAAAACTGTCACAGACATTCCTCTACGTGCATGACGTCGATGCAGTGGTGAACTTCTACGTGCTCCCAATAAGGTAAGTCCCAAAATATTGATCTCTTCTTCTACATGTTCTTCTTACGGGTCCTTGATTTACATCCCTTTCCGAGCACAACATCTAAATCCTTAACCATATCATAGACCTCTTTTTCCGCTTAAATGCCTTGGAGCTAAACTGTCCTCCTTCTTTCCGTCGAATTGTTTCTTCATCTGCGGTATGGGTGAGCCCTCCGAAGAAACCTCGATGAGCGCATGTACGGTTTTGTGCGCGAGTGATTCACCACACACTCTCGGTATCATCTAAGCGGTGAGTCTGAGGCTTTGGCCCATTTGTACTACGGCCCGATAGATTAGCAAGGCGGGATAATCATTTATGGTGCGAACAAGAAGGAGCGTAAAGTTAAGTTCTCTCGTTTGCACACATCCCATACATGCCCTTCAATCCATAGTATTTTTAGATCTTCCATCAATGGTGTTAGGTACACATCAATATCATTCCTACGTTGCCTCGGCCCTTGGATAAGTATCGACAATGAGAATATACTTCCGCTTCATACACAACCAAGGAGGAAGGTTGTGAATCTGAGGCGTCACGGGCCAAGTGCTATGTCGGTTGCTCATGTTACGAAAGGATTCATTCCATCTGTACTCAATCCAAACCTTATATTCCTTGGTTCTGCACCGAAGTCTGCAAACCTCCTATCGATGTTTCTTCACTTGGTGGAATCAGCAGGGAGTTATAGTTTTCCGTCATTCTTACACTCCTCTGAGTGCCAATGCAGTAGTTTTGCATTCTTTGGGTTCGCAAAAAACCGCTTCAAACGGGGAATTACAGGAAGATACCATGCCACTTTAGCAGAGGTCCTTTCTTCACCTCGATTCCTCGTCGTCATCGATTGATTCTTACGCTTGTATCGGGATCGTTGCACACGGACATACATGCATGTTTGTATACTCGTTCACGGTAGAGGATACTGATCGTTCGGACATGCATGTATTCTTTCTACTTCCATTCCCAATGGACAAAGAACCTTCTTGGCTTTGTTGGTGGTTTTGGGCAACTCGTTTCCCTCCGGAAGCATGTAGTCCGTTAAGAGACCTAACAGCCCCGTGAAGCTCTTGTCGGACCAACCGTTGCTTGCCTTCAGTTTCAGCAGTTCAAGCACGGATGACAACCTTGTGTATTCCGGCTTGCAACCCGGGAACATAGGTTTCTCCAAGTCCTCCATCAAGCCCCGAAATTGAACATACTCCCTCTCATCACAGTTCCCTTCTGCATCGTGAAGCATCTGATCTAGATTGTCATCGTGCAGCCTATCCGAATCGGAACCACAATCAACATCATCCGGCGACATATTGATATCATTGACTTCCTGTATAATATGCTCTTCACCGTGACTGGTCTAATGTGTATAAACCTTTTTGAAACCCCTTCGAATCAAGTGTGCTTCGATCTGCGCTTGGTTCTTAAACATCTTCAGATTCTCACAGTCAATGCATAGACAGTACAAATATTCTGCCTCCTTATTCAACATATCCTCCTCGGCAGATCTTGTAAAAGCACAAATGCCATTAATGTACTCTTCAATCACACGGTTCTCAGCGTACATCCAGCTTTGGTCCATCACACGGTTCGTATTGAAAACCCTGGAAATAAATAAAAGGGTGACTTCGAAAGCGTATTTTCTGAGGCTTAATTACGCTTTCCAACAAACAAAGCGTATTTTTCTCTGAACTAAAGGTGGCTTTTTTTATTTTTACATTTTTTCAGATTTTATTAACTTACATGTGGGCCCTACTTGTCAGTGACTCATTTTTATTTCATGATTTTATTTATAAAATCTATGGCGATCCCACATGTCATAGACTTCGTTAGTTTATTAACTAAATGATTAAAAAGCAGTAGGATTTGAAGCTCAAATTGGGCTTAGGGTGATATCGCATTGCTAATAGTGCGTGGCTCGGGGCCCTAAGGTGCTTTGAGGCGAACCGCGATGATGTCGATGGCGGCGCCATGGGCTTTACTAGCGATTTGGCGTGCGCCTAAAACTACTCAAATTAAAGGATGCTTATGCTCCAGTAGCTCACCTCGATCACGAGGAAGGTGTCAATGAAGTCGGGAAAGGTCCAAGGCGGCTGGTCATCGATCAGTGAACAGAGGCGACGGCGGCAAGCTCCACGGCCCAGGACATATTCAAGCCTAATGTCATTCAGGTCTTGGAAAATAGCTTAGTTGAATTCAAAACCCAACCTGCAAAAAACTGTTTTTAAATCTGCAGGGTTTGTCCAACCTTCTTTTGAGGCAAAAGGTGCTTCTCTCAGTGGTACCAAATACCATTGCACCTATTGCAAGAAGAGTGGACATTTGGTAGAGTTCTGTTGGCGTAGGTTGACAAATGCTAGGAGAAATATTGCTAGATTTTCATCTCATCAACCTAGAGCTTTTATGAGACATGGTCACTTAGAAAATAAGAAACATGGACTAGGATTTGTTTCACATGCTCATCATGTTCCTAGGCAGGATGCTTCTCATGTTAAAGTAACCATTGCTCATAATAGAACTTCTAATAAAATCAAGGATAGCATACGCTTTGCATACTACTTTCAGAGCGTGTGTCTCGATTACTAGGTTCCCAAGTCGCTTTTAATAAACCGATATTGAGACACATCGTTCTTTTGCCTTGATTTTTCGGGATCGCCGCGAAGAAGGAAGAACACGTGGTTAAATCGACTCATTGTTCATGCCACATGATGGGAGATTCAAGATGGTTCACTTCCTTCCGCGATCGACAGTGATGACTTCATCACCTTCGGAGATGATACACAAGGGCGGATCGAAGGCTGGATCGTCGAGTGAGCGACAAGTTCATTCTCAAGGATGTCGCTCTTGTGGACAAGCTAAGGTACAACTTGCTTTCCGTTTGCGACTTCTTGATGATAGCTCTGAAACTTCGTTTTAGAAAAATGCTGTCGTGTGCTTGATTACTGCTCGGTGAGCTTGTTTTTGGAATTTCTAGAGTTGTGAGAATTTTTGGAGCTGTTTTTTACGAATCTCTTCTTGAATCTCTCAAATGTTTAATTGCATCTTCTTCGATATCGACTTTGGCACCGACGCGTTTGGGGCACATTGGTTTTGATCATCTACTTGAGTTAGCGGCCTTGATCTCATGAGAGGTTTGCCTAAACTCAAAGTCATCAAGGATCTTGTATATGCATACCATAGGCATGGCAAGCAAGTTGCCGCCTCACACCCGTCATTGACTATGGTCATGGTGATGGTAGGGACGATTGCTTCATATGGATCTTGTTGGTCTGCTAGGGTTGATCGATCGGTGGCAAATGGTACATCCTCACCATAGTCGATGATTTTTGAGATATTCTTGGGTGTTCTTTCTTGCTTGAAGGATGAGGCTTTTGATCATTTTCATGATCTTGTTCTTCGTTTGGCTTCGAACTTCACGGTGCCTTCTGAGCGATTAGCGATGACAATGGCACGAGTTCAAGAATGCTTCTTTTGCCTCTTTTGTCTTTGAGTGCGGTATTGAGCATCGATTACATTCTCCACGTCCCTCAACAAAATGGCGTTGTGGAAAGGAAGAAACAGAACCTTAGTCGAGATAGCTGGGGCGATGCTAGATGAGTATAACACAGGGGAGGTTTTGGGCGAAGCTATGGCTCTGACTTGCCATATTTCAAAGCTGTGTCTTTTTAGACCGTCTTTGGGCAAGACTTCTTATGAGCTTCGATTTGGCGAAAACCCTCTGTTTCGCATTTTAGTCTTTGGATCGAAGTGTTTCATTTTGAAAACAGGAAACCTAGATAAATTTGAATCAAGGACTTGTGATGGTTTATTTCTGGGTTATCCTGCTCATTCGAGGGGTTTTCGGGTTTTTATTGTTGAAACTAACCTTGTCCAGGAGACATGCAATGTCACTTTTGATGAGACTAGTCCTGGAGCTAGATCAGATGTTTCAAGTGACTTACAGGTGACAGAGAATATTTTTGTTGAAGAAGATGAGGATGAACTTGATACTGCTCCTCCACCTATTGCTGATGTTCCTATGCAAGCTACCTAAGTTCCAGATCCTGCTACGACTGTTTCACCTCCAATTGAGGCTCCTGTTGCTATTTCTTCATCAACAATACCTGCGGAGGTCGAGGAGACGCTATCTCCCCTAAGCGCTCCTTTGCACATTCAGAAGCAACACCCTCCGGATCAGATGATTGGTAATCTCCATGAGCGAGTCACTCGCTTCAGGTATCATGATCTGAGTCTTTTCTCTCACTCTGCATTTGTAGCTTCTTTTGAACCCAAAGATATATCACATGCTTTATCTGATGCTAGATGGGTCAATGCCATGCATGAGGAGTTAGAGAATTTTGAAAGAAATAAAGTTTGGAACCTTGTAGAACCTCCTAGTGGTCATAATGTTATAGGAACCCGTTGGGTGTTCAAAAATAAACAAAATGAGGATGGTTCTGTGGTTAGGAACAAGGCTAGATTGGTAGCTCAGGACTTTAGCCAGGTTGAGGGATTAGATTTTGATGATACCTTCGCTCCTGTTGCTAGACTAGAAGCCATTCGCATCTTGCTTGCATTTGCTACATCTAAAGGTTTTAGGTTATATCAAATGGATGTTAAGAGTGCCTTTTTCAATTGTTTTATAGAGGAGGAAGTGTATGTTAGACAACCCCCTGGTTTTGAGAATCTCAAGCATCTTGATCGTGTTTACAAGCTATCCAAAGCCTTGTATGGTCTTAAGTAAGCCCCTATAGTTTGGTATGATAGGCTTAAGACTTTCTTGCTTAAGAATGATTTTGAAATGGGAAAAGTAGATAAGACTCTTTTCATTCTTAGGCATGGCAATGACTTCTTGCTTGTTCAGATTTATGTTGATGATATTATTTTTGGTGGTTCTTCTAATGCTCTTGTTTCCGTTTTTGAAGACCATGTCGAGGAATTTGAGATGAGCATGATGGGAGAACTCAATTACTTTTGGGGCTACAAATCAAGCGATGCAAGGAAGGATCTTCATCCATCAAGCGAAGTACACTAAGGATTTGCTCAAGCGTTTTGAGATGGGTGGCTGCAAGCGATCGCCACTCCCATGGCGATTTCATTATTTTGGATCGAGATGAGGAAGGAGAAGCCGTGGATCAATCGAGTACCCGCACATGATCGGCTCCCTACATGCCAACGACCTCAAGGCCGGACATCCACTTGTGATGCGCCTCTGCAAGGTTTGAGCGTCACCTAGAACTTCGGATCGCCAAGCCGTTAAGCGCATCTTCAGGTATTTACACTCTACCCTTCAGTATGGCATTTGGTTTTCCTGCTCGTCTTCTTTGTCCATTCAGGGGTTTTCTGATTCTGATTTTGCGGGCTGACGGCTAGATTGGAAGAGTACCTCTAGCATATGTCATTTATTAGGCACTTCTCTTGTCTCTTGGTCATCTAGGAAGCAGTCTTCTTGTTGTAAGTGTAAAAACCAAACACGAGTAGGGGGTGGACGTCGGCCGTCTGACGGGCCATCGTCCACGAGGTAAAAATGACCACGAGTTTATCTGAGTTGAGTCCGAGGGAACCGCCCTACTCTTGTCGGTGAGCCAACGGGGGGTTACCTCCGGAGAGGGAGCCCCCGAGGGCTCACCAGTTTTAATAGGTTGCTTTATTGCTCAAGAGAGCTCTCCCTCAAATGAGAGGTACATGGGGTATTTGTAGGCTCCTCAACCTGTACAAATGACCAAAATACCCCTTGGGGGATAGCTACGCTATGAGTACAAGTGAGGGGTATTACAGTCTTCTATGAGTATAGCTGCATCAATTGGACCCGTACGCGAGTCTTCTGCAAAGAGGGGCCTGTCAGTGCGATAGATGAATTATTCTTACAACACTAGCCCCCTTGCCCATTGGCGTTTCAAGGGAAACGCAAAAGGGGCAGTCTTGAATCGGGCCACTCCTCTTGCTGTGCTATGATTGATGCTTGGCCCAGAACTGGGGTACGGGCAATCTGTGTTTTGCTTCAAAGTTGTGTCTTGAAATTGGGTTGATATTTCAGAAGAGTTCTGATGGTTCTGAACGAAGCCCATGCGGTCCCTCGCGCGGGGCTGTCCGAAGAGGTGGAAAGGCCGAGTGCGAGGAGAACTCGGGCGGGGAGGGGCGGCTCTGGCGCGAGGTGCCTTGAGCCTCGATGGCACCACGAGGGCGCGACGCTGTGAGAGCGCGGCGTCGTAGGGCGCAAGGGATCTGCGAGGGCGTAGGGTGCGAGGGTTCCGTGAGGGCGCGACGCCGCGAGGGCGTAGGGCGTGCGGGGCACAAGGTGCACCCCGTGCGGCTATAATTGTAAACCATACTGCACGTGATGTACAACAGCAAAGCTGCGTCTTCTATCTTTAGTTCCTGTGCGCGAAGACAGACTGAGTCGCAGGGGCTTGCACGAATCTCTAACAAAGGCTTGTTCTTCCGGTCCTTGATAATAGCCTTGCGTGGGTGCCCCTCCCAGGTTGGTGGGTGTGGGTCCCTAAGCAATAGAGCCCTATATATCCTCTGTAGCCTTCTTTTAATTTTCTATTTGTTTTTGGACGTGGGTCCCGCTGTCCTTTGGATTGGTCTTTGTTTCGCTTTTTCACGTGAGCCTGCCCCTTAGTCCTCACAGGATGGTGGCCAGCGCTCAGCAACTTCATCTTTATTTCCTTCTTATATTCTTCTTCCTCACTTCGGTTCTTGCTCCCGGCCGATTCGCGCATGGCGCCGCCTCCCATAGCTTTGGCTCGTTGCCTCCCTCTGCTCCCCGTGCCTCGGCGTCGCCGCCCCTCTTGCCGGAGGCTTGGCCCGGCGGCGGCGTCGTCCCCGCCGCATCGCGAGGATTCCTTCTGCCGGGCCTTGGCGCTTCGCCCAGCGGCCACGTCTCCGGCGAGGGTGCGTCGTGAAATGCAGCGATAGCGGCACCGGGAGAAGAGGAGCCGGCGGTGCGATCCCCTTCGTGTCCTCATCTTCGTCGTCGTGGTCCTCCTCATCGTCCTCGGGCGGATCTCTGGCGAGAGAGGACTCCGCCGCCGTCGTGGCGATTCGCGCTTCATGATCGCTCCGCTGCCCGAGGCGTCGGCGGTGGTGAGTGTGGTGGTGGCGTCCGGGTCGTGTCGGCTGGCGAAGCGAATCACGGAAACGAGCACCACCCACGCCCGACTTTGGCTGCTGCCGCTGCCCCGTCTTTGCGCCGGCGGCGTCGTCTGGCTTCGCCTGCAGCCGCGCCGCGCCCTTAGCGGCTTAATGCTGCTCCGCTCCTTAGCGTCAAAGCGCTGCCTCCTTTGCAGCTTAGCTCTCGGCTCGGCCCATGGTATGCAGCGCTTGGCCCGACCTCCGGCAGCTCAGCTCCGCGAGGCGAAGGGAGGACCGCCGGCCGTGTCTTGGGACTTGCTGGTGTTCCTCATCTTTAACAAGCTTGCCGGCCTTTTCGCTTGGCAGCGCTCCGCCATCTCGTGTCGCTTCAACGCGCTTGTCCCGCTTCGTCGGCAGCCTTTGCCTCGCATCGACCGCGCCATCACCGATCACGAGGCGTTAGGGCCTCTGCCGGCGCAGCGCGAGCTACCGGCGCCTTGAGCCGCCCGGCGCAAGCGCGCGGCGATCTTGCCGAGCGCGGCGCGAGCCTTACCGGCGTTAGTTGTGCCAGCGCTTGTGTGTAGTGTGTAGGATTGCTTGTCTTTGGTTGGGCTTATATGAAAAAGCGCGGTATTGGTGGGCGTTACCAGGCGCTAAGCGAGGCGAGTGCGGGCGCTTGTTGTAGGTATAAAACCAAACCACAGTGAGGGTGGGCGTCGGCGTCTAACGGGCCCTCGTCCACGAGTAAAAATGACACGAGATTTATCTGAGTTCGGGGTCGAGAGGACCGCCCTACTCTGTCGGTGAGCCAGCGGGGGTTACCTCGGAGAGGGAGCCCAGGGCTCACCAGTTTGAACATGTTTCTTTATTGCTCAAGAGAGCCCTCCTTTGAAAGGAGGGATACAGGGGTATTATAGGCTCCCAAGCTTTGTACAAATGTGAGAATACCCCTTGGGGATAGTTACATTATGAGTACAAGCAAGGGGTACTATAGTCTTTTATGAGCACAATAGCATTTCTCGAGTGCAGTATGCATGTCTTACGAGGCGGGCCCGTCGATTATGATAGATGAATTATTCTTCCAACACTAGCCCCCGCCCTTGGTGTTTTGGGGGCATGGAAGGGCAATCTTGAATGTGCTTTTTAGCGTAGAGGTTGATATTTGAGAGAGCCTGGTGGTTACGAACGGTAGTTGCATTCCGACGGGCGAGGCTCCTCCGGACTATGAGTCCCAGTAGACCATGATAAGCTTTTAGGCTTAATCATTTGTGACACTTCCTGAGTATGGCTGAGCTTGCCACTTGGGCTCCTCAAACCACTGGTACATCGGGCAGACGAAGCCGAGTTGCAGGGGCTAGCACGAATCCAAACCAAAGACTTGGTCTACCGGTGTTTTTGCCTTGCGTGGCTGCTTTTTCTAGGATGGGGCTGGTGGATCCCTGAGCATTTCTGGCCATATGTTCCCCATAGCAGCCCCTCTGCTCCTTGACGTTTTTGGAAGGAACGTTAAAAGGGGCAGTCTTGAACTGTGTTTTTGGTGCAGAGATAAATGTTTTAGAGAGTCGGTTGGATTTGAGCAGTTGCTTCCAAAAATTTGCTTGAGATTCTTTGAAACACCGAGGATATCATGCTACCAACTAGCAAAATAATATGTGACCATGGGTACACGCATAAGTCTGGCAAGTGACAAAATATGTGACCACATTATTTACATGTACCAAATAATGTCCAACTGTCCTGTCATACATCTTTAGTGCGAGATCTTGTACTTTGCTTTTCTCTCACCAAGCTACTTTCTCACGTGATGTTGTCTAGACAAGGGGCAGAAACTTATATTGCTTGCCCTCGGGTGCTTTGGGCAGAACTCCCAGCCCAAGCTCATCCTTCCAGAAAAATCGACCGAGTATTATGTGCCTGCCCTAGGATGCTATTGACAAGTTCTGACCATTTATTCATCTGTTTTAATTTCCTTGGACTGGCTTGCACGAAGTGGCTCTCTAGTGACCTTTTGAGTCATAACCGTATTTGGCTGCACATGAAGGCAGGTGACTTTTTAGTGGGGCTAGATAGTCACATGTGTAAAGCACATGGAAGCCTGCCATTCCTCAATCCTCCCACTAGGAGGAGCTTGGCGAGGTCGCGAGGGACGAAGCAAAGCCATCTTCTTCCTTTCTTTCTCACGGTTCTTCCTCCTCTCCGGTTTGCTCTTCCTTGGCTCTTCTCTCTGGTTCTTCTCGGCCGGCAAAGATGGCCCCATCATTCCGCCCGCCTAAGCCTTGGCGTGTACCTGCATCGCCGCCGTGAACTGGTCCGCCATTCATGTTGTACTGCACATTCTTCTTCTGAAACACCGTCTGGCGCTAAGCGCCGCCTTGGGTGTGTGGCGCCTGGGGCGTGGGGCGATCACTGTGAGCATAGCGGCGCGAGGCCAGCCGTGCTGCGAGGCAGGCGGCTGCTTGAGGTGTATTTTCTTTCTTTGCTCTGCCCTCTCTGCTTTCTTTCTTCTTTTTGATTGTTTCTTCTCGGCGGCATCCCCATTCTACTACTTGGTTACGGCGGCGGGCATCACGTAATTTCGTCGGCGTCTCCTTACAGTGCGCCTCGGTTTAGCTCGGCATGGCCGTCGGTCGGTGTAGCCACGAGGGCGGCTCTGGCGCCGCCTCGGCATGGCTCGGCGTGGCGCGGGGCGCCTCCGCGCCGCCTCTTCCTCGGCGGTGTAGCGCCGAGCGACTCCGCCGCCTCTGCTCGGCGGCGTGGCGCCGGGGCAACCTCTGCTCTGCTTCGGCAGCGGCATATGCTGCTAGGCGCCCCATGCCGCCTCGGCTCGGCCCGTCGTGGTGCTAGGGCGCCCGGGGCCGCCTCGGTCGCCGTCTCGGCAGCGTGCGGCCTGTGATGCCTCCTTGTGCCACCTCGCTCGGTCCGCACGCCCGGCGCCACCAGCGCCCTGCGCCGCACCCATGTTTAGCTAGGAAGCGAGATGCCAACAAGGTGCTTTCGGCAAAATGCCGGCGGTACAAAGCGCGGCGCTATGAGTCTTGGGGCGCCGGGAAGCCACCGGGCGCTGAGTCTTGGCGCCCGGTCGATAACTGCGACTTGCGGATGCCAGCGAGGGCTGCAGCGGCTGTGCCCTGAGTTGGCCTTCTGGCGCCGTCGGCGAAGCGACCGATGGCTCGCGGTGGCGGCGGCAAGTCATTCTGGGGCGGCCAGCACAAGCATCGAATCCGTGAGAGATTTTAATAAGTACAAAAATTGTATGTTGTGTCTTGAAGTTTGATTTGTGGTACTAAATTTGTTCATGTCGAATCTTGTGTTTGCTTGTTGATGGCGAACAATAAGGCTCGGGAGGCGAGGCAGGTGCGTGAGGCATGCCTTGGTAGCAGTGCGTCTGAGAGTTTTGCGAGGCCTCGGGCACGAGGTTTAGCAAAGGCCTTGGGCACGAGGCTTTGCGAGGCCTCGAGCACGAGGGTTTCTTGAGGCCTCGGGCACGAGGGTTTCTGAGATCCTCGGGAGTGAGGGTTTCTGAGGCCTCGATCGCGAGGTTTCTTGAAGGCCTCATGCACGAGGTTTCTGAAGTCCTCGGCGCGAGGGTTTCTGAGGGCCTCGGGCACGAGGTTTCTGAGATCCTCGGCCGAGGGTTTCACGAGGCCTCGGGCCTGAGGTTTGTGAAGTCATCGGGAGTTAGGGCAAGCGAAGGCCGCAAAGGCCTGTAGTCTTGTGAGGGCTTCGGGCATGAGGGCATCTTGCGATGGCGGCCTTGCCACACGCGGCGCAGGCGTTGTTGTTATCGCGAGTTCTTCCAGCGGCGCTGCGAAGGCACACGAGGCCGGCCGTGCCCTCACGCAGCGTGAAACACGCGAGGTGTCTGAGGGCGGGCATGAGGGCATGCGTGATGGCGATGTCGGCGAAGCGGCGGCGGCCCTCGGCGGTTACAAAAAGTCGCCATCTGCAGTGCCAGAGGTCGGGGCTCGTCTTGAGAGGTGAGTGGTAGGATTACTCAACACTAGCCCCCCATTGTGTGCTGCAAGGGCGCCCGAGGGCAAGAAGAATCTTAGGTCTTGTATCTTGTTGATGAATATGCTTGGCCAAAGACTTGGCCAAATTCGGTTTAAGCGGGAATGTAGGCGCTCGAGATTTTGCCAAATTCGACTTGGCACAACCACGAGTCCACGAGTGAGGAATATCTTAAGGCGCGTGATTTAGCCAATTTTGGCTTAGTAGATGCGATGGGTGCTCAAAGACTTAAGCTTATTTTGTACTCCATATCGTGTGAGTGCTCCACGTGAGGCGGTACTAAATTGGCGCTTCTCGTTGGCCCTTCGTGTGGGGTGGCTTTTGTTGCTCCATCCACGAAGGCAATCTTGAATCTTTGAGGCACCCGCCGAGGTACAACCCTCAAGCGGGGGTCCATCGAGCAAAGCCTATCGAGCAAAGTCATAGGCATAAGACCATTGCCACCGGGCCTGACCTTCTAGGTGGGCGGCCTTATCAGCCTTGGCTTTGTGTAAACGAAGTCGTGGGCCTTGAGCCGTCGGCCGAGGCATAGCCTTCGAGGCCGGCGGTGCGTCGAAACAAAGCCTATGTAGGCTAACTCATGGGCACCTTGGATGTGTGCTCTTGACAGTAAGTCATGGGCACACCGGTGGTGCCCACGAGGCTAAGTCGTGGGGCACCAAACTATGAGGGCAATGAAGCCCTTTTACCCCGTATGTGGGTTTTTTGTTATGATCGGGAATGCATGAGAGTGGTTAACCCTTGCGAAGCAATGAAGCTAGGTGTGCGGGGACCCAGAGGTGGATTCGTGGCGTGGCACAGAGTCTAAGGGGCGAGTCCTCAACACATCCATCAACTTGTGCTTGGGCCAAAGTTGTCGATCATGCCCTAGGTCTAGTAGGACCACGAGCCGCCATGGTGGAGGCGGCGGGCGCCCAAGCCACCATGGACTTTTGTTAGGGAGACCACGGAGGTCGTCGCCCTCGCACCACGAGGTGGTCGCTCATGCCCTAGGGCGATGGGACCACGAGCACGCCATGGTGGGCGGCGGACGCCCAAGCCACTATGGACTTTGCTAGGGGAGACCGCGGAGGTCGTATGCCCTATGCACCACGGGGGTGGTCGCTCATGCCCTAGGTCCAGTAGAACATGAGCCGCCATAGTGGAGGCGATGGACACCCAAGCCACTATGGGCTTTTGCTAGGGGAGACCGCGGAGGTCGTACGCCCTATGCATCACAGGGGTGAAATCCCTTGGAGGGAAAGTGTCTTGAGAGCCCATACGAGATTTATATGTCGGGACTGTCCCCTAACAGTAGCGCGTTAGGGGGCAGGCCTCGTAGCGAGCCTTCATCGCTCATGCCACATGAACGTCATGCGTCCCGAGGGTGATGGTTGGCCTCAGAATCCTTAGCCTTCTGGCTGCGAAGGTGCGTTGAACTGCTCGCTCATGGATGGGCCTTGCATCGACTCGCACAAGGGAGGAGGATGCATGGGGCCCCGGGGTATGTAGGGCGTTGCCATCCCGAGGTGGATAGCTCGATCTCCGATGAGGGTGCTCGTTGAGGAGCTCCTTCAAAAGCGGATGGGTTGTCCACGAGATCATTGCCCTCGGGCGGAGGAGGTTTAAATGACTTAGAGTATTTTTGGTAGGAGACATAGCCTTTCATCGATTAGCTCGTCCCCACGGGCGGCACCAATGTTGTAGGTATAAAAAACAAACACGAGTGAGGGGGTGGGCGTCGGCCATCTAACGGGCCCGTCCACGAGAGTAAGAAATGACACGAGGATTTATCTGAGTTCGAGGTCGAGAGGACCGCCCTACTCTGTCGGTGAGCCAGCGGGGTTACCTCGGGAGAGAGAGCCCGAGGGCTCACCAGTTGAACATGTTTCTTTATTGCTCAAGAGAGCCCTCCTTTGAAAGGAGGGATACAGGGGTATTTATAGGCTCCCAAGCTTTGTACAAATGTGAGGAATACCCCTTGGGGATAGTTACATTATGAGTACAAGCAAGAATACTCTGAGTCTTTTATGAGCACAATAGCATTTCTCGGTGCATATGCATGTCTTACGAGGCGGGCCCCGTCAGTATGATAGATGAATTATTCTTCCAACAGCGCTAGCACTCTCCTGCCAGGGCGCCCACGCGGTCCCTGTCTTCACGTGAGGTCTTCGCATACAGCAAGTAAAGCACTTCTAGTCTTCTTTGTCTTCTAGTCTTTTTTCTCACATGAAGATGCGCCTTTTGAAACACAAATCCTACAAAGTTGGGCCACAGGTGCCAGGGCGCTGGTTGCTAGGGCGGCAGTGACAGGGCGCTGGTTGCCAAGGCGGCAGCGAGTCACCCAACCAACCATGGACGGACGTGCCGGTCTTGGAGCTTTCCTCCACATAAATTCCGCTGAATTTTCCCACTGTAACGTGTTTCCAAAAAAGAGAGGACACAAGGAATCGATCTACTTGTACCCATGGTCATATATATGATAATATGACACATCTCCACAGCTGGCCAAGCTTGGTATATATGCACCAGCCAATTAGTACAGGAAGCTTTTGGAGGAGCCCCATGCCGCTGGCATAACCACTTTTGACGCTCCAAGTTGGGAACGACACTAGTGCCACGCACCGCACCGCGCCATATTACTCTTGCAAGCAAAACATAACCGGATGCAGCTCCTGCCGTTAGGTGCTGAATTATGCATTGTTTTGAGATGTATTTGTTTCTTTATCTGTGTGTATGGAATTGCAGGAGCTGTTAGCTAGCCTGAATACAAGCGTGGGCTGCTTCCCTTGACTGAGACACTTCTCGATGAACGGTACAGGAAACTTGGAATTTTCGTTTTAGTATTCAAATCCAGCTATTTTTGTTTGATTTCAAATGTGAGCTTTCTGGGATCTGATTCAGGGCTGATCTTTTTAGTAATGCACATCTTGAATGCTCACTAGTAGTCACTACCATGTTTTTGTTCCATGAGCGGGTGCCAGGGAACGGGGCTAAGCATTTTGTAGTGTCGCCATCTTCTTGTGCATGTGTGTTCCTTGTGATAACCATGTGTTGCCATTTTGAGTCCTTGCAAGGGGAGCTGGGCCAACAGGCGCCCGAACCGGGCCAGCCGGGCGCCAGCGCTAAGTCTTTGGGACGCCATTGCCAGTCTTGGGAGGCGGTAGGCGCATGCAAGGCGCAAGGCGTACATCCACAGGCGTCGGTAGCGTAGAGCTCCTTAGGCGCCAAGGCGCTGCTAGAGGCGCTTCTTGGTGGTGGCCTTTAGTTGTAGTAGAGCTAGCGATAATATTCCATAGGCATATGCAGAACATAATCATGACTCGTGTTGAGACTCGATGAAATCATAGAGCCATGAGGCAAAGCAAAGCAGAGGAGTTTTTGTTTTGTTTTATTGTGCTGTGGGAATGAGCTGATGAGAACTGGTCAAAATCTATGGCCGGACCGAATAAAGTTTGTTGAGTTGACCGGTGGAATGAATAGACTCTGAATTTATTCATATGATGTTATATTCACGAGGGCTTGATGTCGCGAGGGCGTAAGGCCGCGAGGCCCCGAGGTGCGAGGGTGTGAGGCCTCAAGACCGGAGGGCTCGATACCGCGAGGGCACGAGACCCCGAGGCCCTAAGGCGCAGACAACACCTAAAGAGCACCACGAGTAGCGAGGGCACCATGCGCGCAGGGTGCAGAGGTGCAAGGCCGAGGTCCCGGGCCAGGGCCTGTGTGAGCCTCGAGGCCTGAGTCTTGAGCCGAGGTCCCGAGGCCCCGAGGCCTGAGCCTGTGGCGCGAGGCCCCGAGGTCATGAGGGCCTGAGGGCGCATCTGGTCTTGAGGCCGAGTGAGGCCGAGGTCCCGAGGCCCCGAGGCACACGAGGCCTGAGGCCGAGGTCCCGAGGCCCCGAGGCCTGAGCCTGAGGCCCCAAGGGCACGAGGGCATGAGGCCGAGGTCCCGGGCCCCGAGGCCTGTGAGCCCCGAGGGCCTGGGGCGGTGAGGCCTCGAGGGCACCGTGAAGGTGTGAGGCCCCGAGGGGCCGCGCATGCGAGCCTCGAGGCCCCAAGGGCACCGTGAGGGCCCAGGTGTATGTGATCGTTTTCGATGGGAGGTGGTCGGATTCCTCAATAGTGTAGCCCCCCTGTCCCTTGGGCGCTTGTAGGGCGTCAAGGGGCAAATAAAATCTTTCGGGCGCGAGGTATCGTGAGGCAGGTGCCGAGGGCTTGGGCGTGAGGCCCTGTGAAGGCACAAGAGAGCCGGGCATGAGGCCTTGTGAAGGCTTGTGCCGCGTGAGGTGCACGCAAGGCGCCTGAGGTGCAGTCTTGGCCGCGAGCCTCGAGTCTTGGCGTTCTGGCGGCCTCTCGGCTACACAAGTCGTGTGAAGGTGCCCCGGCCGGGGCTCGTCTTGGAGGCGAGTTGGTAGGATTCCTCAACATTCTAGCCCCCCCCTTGGGTGCTGCAAGGGCCTTGGGGGCAAAGGAGAGTGCCAAGGTCTTGTATCCTGTTGTCGAATATGCTTGGCCAAAGACTTGGCCAAATTCGAGCATGATGAGAATGTAAACGCTCGAGGTTTTGCCAAATTCTGACTCGGTGCAGCGCGAGGCACGAGGTGAGAATATCTTAAGGGCACCTCTGACTTAGCCAATTTTGGCTTGGTGGGCACGTGGGTGCCCAAAGACTTATCTTATTTTGTACTCCATATCGGTGAGTGCTCCACACGAAGGCAGGTACCAAATTGCCGCTTCTCGTCGGCCCTTCGTGTGGGGTGATTTTTGTTGCTCCATCCCTGAAGATGGAGTACTAAATCTTGAGCACCCACCAAGGCACAACCCTCGAGGCGGGGGTGCGTCGAGCAAGCTGTGTCTTGAGCAAAGTCATGGGCCTAGATGGCCCATGAAGCCTGACCTTCTAGGCGGGCGGCGCATCGGCCTTGAAGCATGTGTAGATGAAGTCGTGGATCTTGAGCCACCTGTCGAGGATAGCCTTGAGGTGGAAGGCATGTTGGAGGCCAAAGCCTATGTAGGCGAAGTCTTGGGCCTTGGCCGCCGAGTTGAGGATATCCTCGGGCGAGTCTGGCGTCCTGGTGAAGCCTATGTAGACAGTTGCGAGCGCGAGGCTGCTGAGCGAGCATAGCCAGTGAGGCGGTCGTCGTCGAGTGAAGCCTATGTAGGCGAAGTTGCAAACGCGAGGCCGCCGAGCCGAGGTATAGCTTTCGAGGCTAGCGGTGCGTCGAAACAAAGCCTGTGGTTGAAGTCGTGCTCTTCTTGCTCCGCGGTTTGATGAAAGTCGTCGAAGTAGAACTCCTCCGAATCGTCGCAGTTCGACCTAGAAACGTTGCAGGGACAGGTAGATAACACGAGTGTCTCTGCGGGAAAGAGAGAATGATCAACACTTATTTCTTATAGCAAGGTAACATTCGCTCGACACGACAGATTATCAAAGTCGTTGCCGTGGGACAAGTAGAGTTCCATCACTTTAGATACTAAGATCTCCGAGGTGATAGCCTTATGCGAGCAAGATAGTCCTTGATCAATATTCGAGCCAGGTTGACAGTAGATGATTCGAGCTATAAGACTGAGTCATGGACATATCAGAGGGGTGGCCACATGGCTAAGTCGTGGGGCACCAAATGACCCATAGGGGTGGTAGCCCCCCAGTGGACTTGGAGGCACCCATGAGGCTAACTCATGTGTGTCTTGAAGGTGTGCCCACAACACTAAGTCACAGGCACACCGGAGGGGCGTCCACGAGGCTAAGTCATGTGGCACCGAATGGCCACTAGGGGTGGTAGCCCCCAGTGGACTTGGAGGTGCCCATGAGGCTAACTTATGGGCGCATTGGATGTGTGCCCTCGACAGTAAGTCACAGGCACATTTGTGCCACCCATGAGGCTAAGTCGTGGGGCACCGAATGGACACTAGGGGTGGTAGCCCCCAGTGGGCTTGGAGGTGCCTATGAGGCTAACTCATGGGCACCTTGGAGGTGTGCCCCCGACAGTAAGTCACGAGCACACCGGTGGCGCCCACGAGGCTAAGTCGTGGGGCACCGAATGGCCACTAGGGGTGCTAGCCCCTAGCGGTCTTGGAGGTGCCCATGAGGCTAATTCATGGGCACCTTGGACGTGTGCCCTTGACAGTAAGTCATGGGCACACCGGTGGAGCCCACGAGGCTAAGTCATGGGGCACCGAACTATGAGGGCAATGAAGCCCTTTTACCCCGTATGTGGGTTTTTTGTGGTGATCGGGAATGCATGAGAATGGTTAACCCTTTCGAAGCAATGGAGCTATGCATCTTGAGGGACTCGGAGGTGGTTCGTGGCGTGGCACAGTCTAAGGGGCGAGTCCTCGGCACATCCATCAACAGTGCTTGAACCAAAGTTGTCGCTCATGCCCTAGGTCTAGTAGGACCACGAGCCGCCATGGTGGAGGTGACGGACGCCTAAGCCACCATGGACTTTTGGTAGGGGAGACCGCGGAGGTTGTACGCCCTATGCACTACGAGGGTGGTCGCTCATGCCCTAGGGCCAGTAGGACACGAACCGCCATGGTGGAGGCGATGGACGCCCAAGACACCATGGACTTTTGTTAGGGGAGACCGCGGAGGTCGTATGCCCTACACACCACGAGGGTGGTCGCTCATGCCCTAGGGCCAGTAGGACACAAGCCGCCATGGTGGAGGCGACGGATGCCCAAGCCACCATGGATTTTTATTAGGGGAGACCGCGGAGGTCGTACGCCCTATGCACCACGAGGGTGAAATCTCTTGGAAGGAAAGTGTCTTGAGAGCCCATACAAAATTTTTATGTCGGGACTGTCCTCTAACAGTAGCGCGTTAGGGGGCAGCCCTCGTAGCGAGCCTTCATTGCTCATGCCGCATGGATGTCATGCGTCTCGGGTGTGATGGTTGGCCTCAGAATCCTTAGCCTCCTGGCTGCGAGGGTGCCTTGAACTGCTCGCCCTTGGCTGGGCCTCGCATCGACTCGCACAAGGGAGGAGGATGCGCATGGGAGCCCCATGGCATGTAGGACATTGCCATCCCGAGGTGGATGGCCCTGATCTCCGACGAGGGTGCTCGGCTGGGGATCCTTCAAAGAGCGGATAGGTCGTCCACGAGATCATTACCCTCCGGAGCTGGAGGAGGTTTCGTGGACTTAGAGTATTTTTTGGTAGGGGACATAGCTTTCCATCGATTAGCTACGTCCCCACAGACAGCGCCAATGTTGTAAGTGTAAAAACCAAACACGAGTAGGGGGTGGACGTCGGCCGTCTGACGGGCCATCGTCCACGAGGGTAAAAAATGACACGAGGATTTATCTGAGGTTCGGGGTCAGGAACCGCCCTACTCCTGTCGGTGAGCCAACGGGGGGTTACCTCCGGAGAGGGAGCCCCCGAGGGCTCACCAGTTTTAATAGGTTGCTTTATTGCTCAAGAGAGCTCCCCCTCAAATGAGAGGTACATGGGGTATTTGTAGGATCCTCAGCCTGTACAAATGACCAAAATACCCCTTGGGGGATAGCTATGCTATGAGTACAAGTGAGGGGTATTACAGTCTTCTATGAGTATAGCTGCATCAATTGGACCCGTCTGTGAGTCTTACGCAAGAGGGGCGGTCGGTCACGATAGATGAATTATTCTTACAACATACATTGCACAATCCTTCTTTGAAAATGAATATATAGTTCTTTGCTAGTTCTTTGTAGTCGGGTTTGTGGATGGTGTCCACTCTTAAGGACTTTGGGTTAATCTTTGCTAGTGTTCCTCTTTTCTGCGATAACATACATTATTAACATTGCTAACAACCCGATTACAACATTCTAGGACCAAGCACATAGACATTAGCTATCACTTCCTTAGAGACCATGTTGAGAAGGGTGATATTGTCTTTGCATTTTGTGGAGTTCGAGGCTCGGTTGGTGATATCCTCACCAAGCCTTTAGACTCAACAAGGTTTGCCACCTTGAGGAGTGAGTTAGGGGTAATTTATCCCTATGGGTTGGTTTGAGGGGGAGTTTGATCTTTTCTGATCTCACCTTGTTCATTTAATCTTTTCTTGATCTTCTTTTGATCTTGTTGATCTTTTTGATCTTTTTAGGATTTTTGAGCTTTTCTTGCATCTCATTGTATCATATTGCACTCATATGAAAAATCCAAAAAGATGCATTGTAATATAAGCTTTTCTGCTTATCTTTTAAAATTGATGAAGCTTTGCTTTTTTACCCTTTGGAGCTTTAGTATTTCAATTCTTTCTCAATGCCAGGTCTAGTTCTTTGACTTGCTAGAATTATCATGCGGTCACATGTGTAGCTAAGTCTTTGCTGTATGAGCTAGAACTTTAAGACAACTCGAACTAAAAATAGTAATTTATGGATGTTTTAGTTAGTTGCGCAATAGTGCTCCTTTTGTGACATTGACCCTGTCAAAATTGCTGTGTTAGCACTTGAATCTAAAATTGATCATTACTTGAGCTTCTTGTGTTCTTGAGAATCTAAAAGTACTTTTGTGCCAATGAAAAATGAAAAATCAATTTCAAGATTGTCTTATGCTTAAATTGTGCCAAACTACTCTCACGAGACTGCATGTTAAAGACATGAACTTGGAGATAGTTTGATGATCCAGATGATCTCATGGGGACTGCTTGTCAAAATTGACATGAACCTCAAGATTTGTCGCCCTAGTAGAAGCTTAGGAAGAGTTTGTGGATGGCTCCTAGTCCAGGATCTTCTTCACTAAGATATACCTTTAATCAACTTCTGATCGAAGCTTAGGAAGAGTTTGTGGATGGCTCCTAGTCCAGGATCTTTTCACTAAGTTAGACCATTAGTCAACTTCAATATTCATTGCAAATGAAAAATTGTTGAAAAATGGGCGTTTGAGAAAATTGAGCAAAATGATTCAATTCAGGACCTGTTTGTCTCTTAATGTGGTCTTTGTTAGCTTTTTTTATCTAACTTTGACATTTTGACATGACCACTATCATTTTAGGATCCCTCTTGACGAATTTGCTAGATTTGAAGCTTTGCTTAAATTGATCAAATTTATTGCTTTACATTAAGCCTTCAAGCGTAGCTTTGATACATATGTCTTATCATGATCTTGCTAGCGTTGTTAGGCTTGATATGTTGTTTGTGCAATCTTAGAAATGCTAACTTGTTCTTTTGGGTAATCTCCAAAGCTTCTTGTAATCAAAAATTTAAAAAAAAATGAAGCCACTCCATTGCAATTCATGCATGCTCCTTCTTATGCTTTTTCCTCATTCTGCATTTTTTATCTCTGGACGAGACGAAGGCGTGATTCCTTGATGACTCCATTGTCAAAGGGGGAGAAGATGGTTGAAAAAGGAGAGAAAAAGGGGAGTTACGAAAAAGGGGGAGTTACTTGGAGAAGAATTGAAAATTTGAGGTTTTCTGAAATTTGAGGATCATAGTGAGGGGGAGTTTCTTATTTGCATTCTTATGGTCTTATTGCTACTTCTGAACTTGAATTGCAATTCTTGATCCTCACAATGATCAAAGGTCATATCGAACAATTGTTCTTTCATATGGACCTTAAGTGAGATTTTTCCCTTTTCTGGAAATTGAAGCTTTCTTGCTTTCTTTTGCCGTATCTCACTTGCCTATGCTATTCTGAAGCCAACTTGGTCATTTCCTGTGCTTTCTCTTGCATTTGGATCAAGTTGTGCCTTTGTGTGAAAACGTCGTGTTTTTACTTTTCAAACCTCTAAATTTGCATTTGTGGAAATTTGCCAATGTGTTCATCAAGGGGGAGATTGTGGATATCATGGGGATATGCCTGAGATCTTAGAATGATGTTACAATTGGCAATGTTGCTTACGGTTTGTCGAAACGCGCGCGTTTCGGCAAAGTTGAGAATGTTGTCGGTCGGTCGGCCGGCGTTAAGCCTTGTGATCGAGCAGACCAGCGGTCCGACCAGCCATTTTGGCGATCAGACCGGCCCTGCCTCCAGTGGATTTTTGGTTAAGTCCCAGGGGCGGTCAGACTGGCCAAAGCGGCGGTCTGACCGGTTTTCACTTGTTTCATCGGCCAACTAGTGGCGATGATTGTTGGGTTAGGTCAAGTTCATGGGTTTCATGGCATATGTGTTGCATGATGAATGTTTTGACTAACGTGGGTCAAGTTGTGAAGAACTTATTCTCGGATTCGATTTCTTTGTCTATTGATGTGCAGGTTGCTTGGAGGTCAATGACGGTTAACAGCGAGGATGATCGGGACTAAGTTTGGAGAGCTGAGGTTCAGAACGATCGGGGATGCCGGGTGAGGTCAATGGAGTCAAGCATGGCGTAAGAGGGACAAAGGTGACCGAACGGGCAGTTTGGTGCAACGGGTTCGATCAAGCGGCGCGGGGGTCGGTGCAAGTGCCATGGTTGTTTCGGTGGGTGCCGGATGGGAGAGACTTGCCGACATGATGAGAGCCGCTGGATCAACCTACACATGGTGAAGCATGGGAGGTGCTTCACGTAGTTGGGACTCGGTCTTTGCAAAAAGATTGAGAAGGGGCATTTTGGTAATTTCACCAAATACCACCTTGGTGACCTTTTACCAACTCACGGCGCAAGATGGCGTAAGGTGAAGAGGATTAGGTCAAGAGATGAAGACGACGCTTTAAAAGGCGTGCGTATGTGTCCCGTTTGTTTTGGACCTTAACGACAGCCCATTAGGGTTCAATCTTCTAGAAGGTCTAAGCCTCCACTATAAATAGAGGAGAGAGGTGGCTGCACCCCCTCAACCCTTTCATTGTGTTGGAAACCCTAGTTTGCTTAGGGAGAGGATTAGTGGAGGTTAGGGTTCTAGAGAGTTGGATTTGACTTCTTGCCCATGTATTGAGTCTTTGTCCTCCATTGATGGAGTGGCTGTAAACCAATACCATATCAAATCAATCCAAAGAAAGTTCCCTCAAAGATGAGTCTATTTGCTTTCTTTCTCTCTATTTGGTGATTTGTGGTCTTTCTTTAATTCGCGAGTTTTTGCTTGGTTTCTTGCCTTGATCTAACTTGCTGTGATATGTGGGAACCCATCCAGGATCATCTTGATTATCAATTACCCATGAGCAAGTCTTTAGATTATATTTTCGTTTTGACTCGATTTTTGAACCACCTTCGTTCAAACTGAAAAAGATAGGAACTTTGGCTTAGATCTTCACGATCTCTGATTGGAATAGGTTCCAAATATCTTTGAGAAGGTGTGTGTCAAGTTTCGTGGAGTTTGCCCTCACGGATCAAAAGTTAGATCGTTTTGAGCTTTGAGTATTTGGGCTGTTCTTCTGTTCTGGACGAAATCGGTCAGACCGAAGTTATAACGCCGGTCAGACCGCCCTCCGGTCTGACCACCCTTTAGGGTTTGAACCTCGTTTGATCTTTTGCCTTGGGGATTTTGGTTTGGATTCAATACAAGTCTTCCGCTATACTTGTAGATTGATCTTCATAGCTTCTATAGCTACTGGAGTGAGATTGGTGTTGAATCTGACCTTTGTGAAAAAGTGGGCGTGCTCCTATTCACCCCCCCTTCTAGTCGCCTTTCCGGTCCAACAAAATCGTCTGTGAAGTATCGTAGAAGGTTCTAACCAAAAATCGTCTGTGTTCATAGACGATTTTTAGCACGCTGAATAACACAGACGGTGGGTAAACAAAAACCGTCTGAGATTGTGTTTAGTACAGACGGTTTCGATGAACCATCCGTGATCAGGCGTCCAGTATTAGCATTTCTGTAGTAGTGTTGGTTCCAAGCGGACTCCAGATCGTACCGGAGTAGGAAGAGAGCCAAAGCCGAGCGCGATGCAAAGCTACGAGAGGAGATTCATGAATCCCTCAAAGATGAGATTCGTGAATACCTCAGAGAGAAGATCGATGATCGCGTTAGAGCTGCGATGCAACGGCAGCTGGAGAGCTTTGAGGAAAGGCTTAGGGAATTCCAAATCCCAAATCAGTTGTAAGCCCCTACCCCTACTATGCTAGCCCCCTCCCCCCAAACTTACGAGTAGTCTGGCGTCCAACTCTACCCCAATAGGCAACGACAAATTTCCTGTCGATGACATTCAGGTAATAATTATTATCTCTGGAATGCTCGATCCATTAGCAGGCTTGTTGGAGTAGCTAATTTTGTATCGTTATGTAGGTGGCTTTGAAGTGCAAGATCTAAGTGAGATATGCCTCTGTTGCCCTAGATCTTTGCTTGGGGCAGTGTATCCATCCGGTGTCGGGGCTTTGGTGCACGTGTGAATCTACTTATTGGTTTCATAAAAGTGAATGTGGACGGTGTTTATGCCAATTTTGGGGCCATCCCGCTGCATATTCCCCTAAACGACGAGGTCATGACTCTAGAGCAAACCGTTGGAACATTCATCCAGTGGCCCAAGGGGGACATCTGCCTGGAGCTACCTGCACTGGTGTCAACTTCACGGGAATGTCCTGCAATGGTATCAAGTCCACGGGAGCTAACTGCACCGAACTTACCTGCACTGACGCGGCAATGGCCCGGTGCATTAGATGCATCTACACCTCATGCTCAGTCGACTCTTGTGAAGTCGACCTCTACAAAGCGAGGCAGCAAGGGCAAATCGAAGATGGTCGACTCCTATTCTGATATCCCCTTCTTGCCGTTGGCCCAGAAATTCGTGCTAGGCGATCCGTTGGTCGAGAGGTTAGACAGCCCTACCCTAGGATCGGCTTGCACAACATTGCATGCATGGTACATGGAACATGCCATCAAGTTAAAGAAGGTTCATTTTAACCACGAGCTTCAAGACTGTGTGTCTTCACGGTGACCTTCGAGGACTTGTTCTGTCTCTTCAACCTCGACCAGCTCGACGTCTCACTCATGCGATGCTGGACACTGTAAGTGTGTACAATCATGGTCAATGTTCGTGTAATACCGATAAATGTTATATATAACTAATTGCTTTTGTATATAGATACATGATGTCTAAAGCCGAAAGAAGGAATTCACCGGTAGGTTTCCTTGACCCACACGTGGTCTCCGAGCAAACCATCAAGGTGAATGCAACATTCGTCGAGGATTATGTTATAGCATTTTTGCTGGATCGCCGCAACAAGGAATACATACTTTTGCACTACAACCAGGAGTAAGTGTTGCACTACTGGCTATACTTGTTGATTTGTACTTTATAAGCAACACGAACTAAGGTTTAAAAATCATGGTGACATACCTGTGTAGGTTCCGCTGGATTCTAATTGTAATTATACCAAAATGGAGCTCGATAATATAACTAGATTCCCTATAGAGGACCCCTCACAACTTCACAGTTATCTGGCATTTAATCAACAGGTAAACACATTTCCTCCATAGAAACTCTATTGTAGTCTTTCCTTCCTTTGCAATGGCTAAGGCTAACTTCTTAGAGTCACGTAGGGCGTTCGGCATGTACTATGCTAAAGGAGCGAAAACAAGGGAAGGACGCTGTCACACGATCTAAAATTCCTGGTACTCGCTAGCTAGTACACATTAATCCTATATAACACTTCGTAGTAATGCCTCTCGAAATAACCAATTCAATTTTTGTAGTGCCACCAGCAGCCGTCAGGCTGCAACGTCTGTGGATACTATGTTTTCCACAACATGGAACTACTCATCAGTTCCACGATCACCAATGATCCTTAGGTTTGTCAATCTTGCAACAATTATTTCATATATACTTACCAATTTATATAAGCACGAATTTAATCTTCCGAGCGACAGGTTGCGACCATCACCGAAACTGCGTTGGAACAGAGCGAACTCATAAAGGTTCGATCACACCTTGCGTCATTCCTAAACAGTCAGGTAATAAATCCAGATGAGAGTTTCCACAGTGTAGATTGAACTTGATTGGGATAAGATTGAACTTAATGGTACATGTGTGTAAATGTACATTAATGGTTAATTTTAGTTAATTGAATTGTGAATTGGATGTGCTTGTTTACGAAATGAATCTTGAATTTGATGTGCTTATACGAAATGTATCTTGAATTTGATGTGCTTATACGAAATGAATCTAATTTGATGTGCTTGTTTTAGAGGGCATGGCTAGCATTTCCTAAGGCTAGCCAATAAACAGAATTAGATTTAGCAATGCAAAAGAATATCACAGATGGTTTGTAGATGAAACCGTCTGTGATAGTCGACTATCACAGACGGTTTGTAGATGCAACCGTCTGTGATTGCCAACTATCATAGATGGTTGCATCAACAAACCGTCTGTGATTGTCGACTATCACAGATGGTTTCATCTACAAATTAAACCGTTTGTGATAGTCGACTATCACAGACAGTTTCATCTACAAACCGTCTGTGATATTATGTATTATAGACGGTTCGAAAACCATCTGTGATGATCATGTCATTACTGACCTATAAACTCAGACGCTCACAAAACCGTCTGTGATGACGTTTTTGAACCGTCTGTGAAGGCCTTTTCTGTAGTTGTGAAGATAATTAAAATCCAATTAAAATTCTGATGGAAAACACATTATAGGAAAGGGAAACCAAAAGGTTTCACAACGTCCCCTCCGAATGGGAAAAAAGAATAAAGTTACAAAGTTAAACTAGCTCGTCGGCAAGGAGTGACCACTGAAAACCTTCGGCGGCGCTCCGACCTTAGGTATCACAAAATTAAGATAATTTTCTTTACAACAAACAACCAACAAATTGTGTATGTTTTGAGGATGTACACATACCTTTCAGTAGTCTACCTCCTGCGGCAGACAAGGAGTTCCTCCGCATCCCTCCACCTCGTCGTCGTCGGTTGTGTCTGCTCGCCAAACTGCGACGGGAATTAAGGGTGGTCACTGGAGCTCGGTGTGGAGCGGGGAGAGGGGGAGACTGATGGAAGACAAGACGGGGGTGGCTATAATATATAAGGACAATGCCAAAACATTTTGCCTCCTGCGCACGCGTTCAAATTTTTTTGAACTCCCGCGCTGTGAATCACAGACGGTTTCATACCAAAACCGTCTGTGATGACATATCATAGATGGTTCTTAATATGAACCATCTGTGATAAGTATCTTATCACAGACGGTTCGTATTACAAACCATCTGTGATATGTATCTTATCGCAGACGGTTTCTATTAAAAACCGTCTGTGACTTGAAATTTTCCTTACTCTCTGATTTTACCAAGGCTTGAATTTTTCTTACTCTCTGATTTTACCATGACTTAAAATGCCAATCCTCTACCGTGTCCTAGTCGTGGCAGCCAATCCTTATCACATATTTCAAGCCATGGTAAAATCAGAGAGTTAGTGATTTCAAGCTATGGTAAAATCAAAAATACTTATC
This sequence comes from Phyllostachys edulis, assembly GCA_036346405.1. Lineage (NCBI taxonomy): Eukaryota > Viridiplantae > Streptophyta > Magnoliopsida > Poales > Poaceae > Phyllostachys > Phyllostachys edulis. The sequence continues at coordinate 85,790,458 of CM070548.1, read as the reverse complement.
ACAGACAGTTTTTAATACAAACTGTCTGTGATGAGAACGGAAAGTCACATATGGTTCGTGTTAAAAACTGTCTATGAAGTATCATAAACGGTTCTGAACAAGAACCATCTGTAATATTTAGTAGTATCACAGATGGTTCTTGTTTAGAACCGTCTGTGATACATTACAGACGGTTTTCAACACGAACCGTCTGTGATATTACTTCTTCATAGACAGTTTTTAGCGCAGCCAGTAACACAGACGGTCGCTAAACCAAAACCGTCTATGATTATATTTAATATCGATGGTTTTGGTCAACCGTTTGTGATGAGGCATCTAGTATTAGTCTTTTTGTAGTAGTGCCTAAACCCTAGCTGACTAGCCCACCTCCCACCCCTCGCCTTCCTGCTTTGTCGCCCTTACTCGTAATCTTTTGCTATACATGTCGCCCAAGCTCCCTTGCGCGCCATTGCCGCCCCTACTACTGGCTGTGCTGCGAGGGAGGAAGGACCAGGAAGATCCGGTAAGAGGAAGGAATAGGGAGAGGAAGGAGGAATAAGGAAGGAAAGAGAAGGGAGGAAGGACCAGGAAGACCCAGCAAGAAGAAGGAATAGGGAGAGGAAGGAGGAATAAGGAGGGAAAAAGAAGGGAGGAAGAGAAGAAGGAAAGCTAGGGTTTTGCGCTTCATTGTTGATTTTTGTCCAAATTTCATGGGTAATGAGCTAATCAACCCTATTTTGATCTTGGATTAATGTTTATTCATGATTTATATTAGTTTGGTCGTGGGTTTTGGACGTTTTGGTTTGCCCTAGTTCGGTAAGTTGTACTATAGAATCTTACAGGAGGATTTTGTGGTATCTCTATCCATACTCATAACTTTGCATGCCATGTTAGAAAAGTTGTAGATAATTTCCTAATATTTCCTGAGAGTCCAAGATTGTTAAATTTTGATAAGCGGTTGAAAAGTTATGGCCTCGGAAGTATTGTTGTTCAGTTTATCGTCGTTGTTGGCAACAATTATGTAGATTTCTTAATTACGTGCATTAGATGCTAGAATTAAATTATGGTCCAAACTAAGTTTAGCTAGATAGTCTCTGTAGTTCCTAGAAGTGGTATGATTTTCTATTTTTCATGTTGTAGAAAAATAGTTATGAAATTGTGAAGTCTACTGTTCTGTTAAGTTCCATAATAACAATCGGGGTTGAAAACGGGCAACTAGATGGCATAATCAATGGATATGCATAACTAAGAAATTGTGGGAAATTTCGTGCAGATTTTAGAAAATGTAGATTTTTTTTTATATTTGGAGTTTAGAAGCAACAGTTATGGATGTTTGATCACTTCGACAGCGGGTAGGTTGTCTGGTAAAGATGAGTTTAGTGTGTTAGGTTTGTGTGTAGGTACGATAGTGTATTATTTGATGATTGTGTACTGTTGTGACATATTTTGAGTGTATTATTGATTGATTGACCAGGGAGCATTGCTTCAAGTTCGGTGCCGCCTGTGCTTTGTTGGATCCTCGTGACTAAAAGACAATGTGTGGTAGAGCAGTAGACATCGGTTTGTCAACCCTTATCGTCACAATTGAATTGATATGATATTTATTCATGTTTTACTTATTCTAACTTAAATGCCATGATATTATGATGATGATGATGATTTAATAATGTTATGACATGAAATATCGATGACATGTGGATGACGCGATATGGTAATGGCATGGTAATAAATGATGATGTATTATGTTAATGAACAATTATAAGCTGTTGTAGCATTTACATTCATCATGACAGGAGTTGCACGGGACAGGTTGGTGAGAAATCCATGTAACTATTTTGGTGAGGTAGGTGGGAAAGTTACAAGACTAATATGGAGTGCTCTAGATAAAAAGCCTACTTCAGTAGGGACTTCACGGGAGTGAAGGATAGAGTGGTTAACTGACGGGTGATCACTCCGCTATACCGGTATAGCTGATGGAGTTGCATATGAGCATGAGCATATGGAGCATTGCATACATGAGAGATGATATGAATAATTGAGTAAAGAATGATAATGACGATGTTAATGACCATGATAATTATTAAATTGAATATTGAAATGTATGTTTATTGTTCTGCAATGTACTTGCTGAGTCTTAGACTCACTCTTGTTTTGTTTTTGTTTTTAGGTGATAGTTGGTGGCGACATTCATGGGGTGGAGTAGGACACGTGCTTCACATGCAAACTTATCACACAAACAGATTCATTTAGTTTACTTTCATTAAACTTAGAGACATGATTATTGCCTTTAGAACATTATGGTTTGGATATTGCTTGGTTTAATGATTGGAACCTTACTTGCTTTATTACTAGCATGTAGGTATCCCAAGCATTTCTCAAGTGCGTGTATCTCGAGCGTTTCTCAGGTGCGTGTGAACTTAGCATTGTTGGCACGTGTGACCAAGTTGTGAACTTTTATCCTTATGCATTTATTTTGCTTTAATTGATTCTCTTGTGACCCATTGATGGGTTTTTATTCCATCCATACTTGCTAGAATTATTGTCAATTAAGGTTTAAATTGGTAGCTAGAGTAGTTTAGGTGACATTCCGGGCTTAGTGTTGGGCCAGAGTGTTATAGTTGAAGGAGGTGAAGATTCTCTCTCGGGAACGTACTCCAGGTAGAAATTACATTTGCATGCTTCCTCAGGGACGTAGTCCTCATCCACGAGGTCGGCATGGTCGACAAGATCGAATGAGTTCTCCTCGCCCATTGGCGAGGACACAAGAACATCATAGCAATGATCTTCTAGTTGATGGCGCCCTCTTTCTAGCGCCAACTGTTGATGATAGGGACACGGGATCCCCTATCGAGCTTATCAGAAAAAATTATATGAGAGTACAATCTAAACAAAGACCTTTTATTGCCGTGGACACAATGAATGTATAAGAATACAATGAGGATGTTATAGAGTTGATCGAATTACCATAGTATATGAAGATGTTAAATGATGAACATTTTATTACAAAATGTGTGGGCTACCATTGAAGGGGTGACAGTTAATGCCGCTAAGGCACCTTTTATCTTCACGCACATTCCTCTATTGAGTCTTGAACCTTCGCGTCACTCAGTCAACTGTCGTAAGTAGCCATATGCAACAATAACTGCTACCGTGTTAGTCATGTGAGAAACTGCTATGTCTCCTGACTAGTTTATTGGTCAGGGATGGCCCAAGATCACATAGCTAGTCGTATAGTGTACCATGATCAGTCGTCTCATAACTCAAACAGGTCTGCGACCAGTTTGGCCGTAGTAAAAGGGATTAGACTTCCTTTAAGTACTATTCGTAGGTTCATAACAGTTATAAAGTGAGCTTTTGATATGTGGGGCTTGTTTTGACAGAGCCTCTGACTTTGACAGAAAATATTGATCTAGTCAAGAATCCTCGTCAACGCCTATCAGATGCTTTGTTGCACATTGAGGGTTTTTTCTCTCTGTTTTATGTGATGTTGCCCTCGTCTGTTGGTTTGATGCACACAGCTGAGGAAGGAAAATAGTGCTTCCTAGCATCTTGTTGCACGGATGTATTATGTTGTTGCGTGCCGTGCTTTTTTGTTGGGAGGGGTCGATTTTTGCTGCGCTTGACATGGGGGATAGGACGATGAACGATGGATGCCCAGATCGAACGATGGAAAAGCTTCAATTGTATGTTCGGACGCTTGTCGCTCCCTTAGTGGATACATGAAGGAAGCCAAGGACGAAGGTATATGATAGCGCATGGTCTTGTGTACACTACACCAGTTGGACGCTTGTCGCTCCCTTAGTGGATACATGAAGGATGCCAAGGACGAAGGTATAGTTAGTGCATGGTCTTGTGTACACTACATCAGTACTACCTTGTGGCCTTTGGGGCTCTTGGACTTTGTCTTATTCCTCGCCTCCGTTTCTGTATGAAGGCATCATCATATATAAGTACACCACTACTATCTGTGGTAGGGTAGAACGGTTCGATCTAGGCAGTACATTATCATGTTAAAGCAGATTATTAATGTTTAGGATACACTGCAGGAAAATTAATATATACCTTGCACCGTACAAAATCACACTAGCTAGCTAGTTCGTGTGATGCTTTTTCATGCAAACAGTGGTGAACAGAAAACTCACAGTTTTGTGTTGAAATTTGCCTTTGTTCGTTTCACCTAAACGCAATCGAGTTCAGTTTTGAAATTGTGTGTGGAACATAACTTCTCTTTCCACATCCTGCTTTTTACTGAAATGTTCCGTGATTTTAGTACAACCCTGCCGCCAGTTTATCCCACGAATGGAGCTTCTTGTCTGCCATTTATTGCACCTGAAATGCTGGAGTTTTTTTAATTTATTGGATTCGATATATTGCCTGATGTCTTAAATTATATCGTCAGTGATCATGCCGTTTACTGGCAAAGGTCGGGACATAGATATGTCATGGCAATGCAGAGTGATCTATGTATGGTCCGTCCGGTCTCCGCGTATCTACGGAAATTTCCGTCGGTAAGTTTTATCATTTGCCTTCAGTTCAATTGTTCATATGGCGTTTATATTAAAACTAGCATGTTGGTCATTGCGCGGCTAGCTTTGTTATGTTTTGGTTGTACTTACATAGATTTACCAGTTGCATGCCCTTGCGTTGCAACGAGAAGCCATACTTTGCACCAAAATTTTTTACACAATGTGCACTAATTGTGTCTAAAGCAAACTATTCACTTGAATGTACAATTATCGGATGTTCAAATCATTTCATGGCGTGAAACATACAAATTGCCAACATTTTTTACTAAGTCAAACTGAAAATTATCTCTAATTTTGCAATTAACGAATTCGACTTTGTATCCATGCCGGACACCGCACCGACCCGCACGCTCTAGGGGCTGCAACCGACTATAACTCTTGTTTCTTGTCCGTTTCGGACCCTTCTTCCTCACTCTATAAATATACCTTTGTAGTTTCATGTTGAGAATGCATCGAGTTGCACATTTCAGACGATTGGTCATGTCATGTCATCTCGTGCTTGTAATATCCCTCATATAGTGATTTCGCCTTCGTGTGCCCGTGATTTTTCTTGCAAAGGTATTTGATGTAAAATCTATGTCTCGTGTTCTTGATCATATTTGTTATTTGTTTTGTGCAACAATTTGTTTCACATAGAGGAATGGATGCTTACCCAACAAATCACATAGTTAATTCTCCACCAAATCAGCTTCGTTCGTGGACAACACATATTTCGATCAATGCCTCTTCCAAGTCTCATAATATCTGAGAAGCTTCATTGCTAACTCTTGTCAAATCTGCAATTCTTCCTCCTTTACTAGGAGCATTTAGCAAGAAAACAAAAGTAAGCATATATTATCTTGCCAAGACTAACATGCAAGCATTCTATGACAAATAATATAAATATGTATTATCTAGAGGTAAAGAACAAATAAATTCTCAGAAAAAACATGGATCTATGAGCATATGAGAAGGAGATGAAGGAGGTAGGGAATGTGAAGTACAACACAATTCTCCAAAAAAACATGGATCTATGAGCATATGAGAGGGAGATGAAGGAGGCGGGGAATCTGAAGTATAGCACAATTTGTTTTATAGATGGGCGAAGAAGTATCCTGCATAACAGCCAAACACACAATCCCGTTTGTACCTTGAGTGAAACTGCTTTGCAGTCAGCATGCATGGAACCGCTAACATCAAGCTCAGTGGTTGCCAAGTAAATGATCTCCAATCCGCTCTTGGTACTCCTAGAACAGGTCGTCGACCATGGCATAACCCCGGGCAGGTCATGTGCGAGCAAGGCCGTGGCGGCGCCTTCCCTACCAGTCCATGCAACAATTTTCCAATGTATCTGATTGGTGGGTTGTCTCCATTGCTTTGCAATCGGCACACCTCCCAGGTCGTCCCTGTCGGCATCGCTCACCTTGGATACCCTATCTTCTCGCAGAAGAAGCTATATGATTCTGATGACTGCTTCGGCATCGCTGGCGAAACCGAAGTAGAGAGGACAACGGCGATCTTGATGGAGGAGGGGCGGCGATGGGCGTGATTACTGTCGGTGTGGTGGTGTGGATGCAAGATGTTGTAGACATGGTGGCGGCATAGGAGAGCAGGGAAGGAGCGGTGATGATGGTGAGGCTAAGTAGCAGCAATGCGGATGAAAGATGTGGCAGCGGTGTTGATGCAAGGAGAGGAGTGGCGGTGGCGAGGGTGGGGCTGACGGGTTGGTTTTCCATATCAATGGGTAGACATTTGGTGGCTCACATGTGGGAGGCAAAGGGAGGAACGAACCACCACCAAGTCTTTCTTTTAAGTAGTAGAGATAAAAAACTAGATTAATATAGCTTCAAGAATTACTTCACTCAGTTGAATACTAACATGAAACCTCTCATGGCATCTCGATTCCATAGGTGCTTGTTTGTCTCAAAACTCTCAAGCACTTGTGTAGATTATGTTGGCATAATACGTACATTCAAGAAAAAAAATTCCCAGAATTATGTGTGATATGTACTAAGCCTATATTGGGTCAACATAAAAAAAAAGATTGCCCATGCAAGTAGCATTTTGAATCTAAGTATACCCTAATGCACAGTCTTGCGCTTCTTACCTTCAATTCGAACTCACCAACCTGAGTAGGAGACAATCACGAACAAGCATGCTTCCAAGAACTAGTCTCTAGCCTCTACCTCTCAATCTTACTTTTAAGTGGCATGTTCTATCCTCGTAGCTTGAGCACCGAAATAAGCCTTTTGTAGTATATTGTGGTGTCTGACCACCTTGTATTGTTAGGGTCAGACTTTGGCACACAACTTTGAAAAATCGATCAGATTTTGGTTTTGGTTTATTAACAATGTGAACCAAACTAAATTTTGGTAACACTAATGAAAATTGGTTATCGTTTGGTTTACTACTAATATTTAGTAATACCAACAAAAATTTGGTAACACCAGCAAAATCCAATGTCACACACGTGTAATCCAAGGGTGAGAAATCGGTCACAAAAATTTGGTTTGGCATAATCCAAACAACGTTAGCCAAATTTTGTGGGTATTCTTTTCGGACCTCGGGTTTTAAATACCGAAGCTCTCGTGTGTGTACCATACTAGTTCCATGATCGTTGGCTAGTAAACACATCCACAACATTGATAAACACATTCATACATATAAAATAAAACAACATATAGTACATAACTCAAGCGATTACATTATTTACAACACAAAGGCCGACTGGCCAAGTAAAAGCTTAAGTATCAGAAGTAGCAAATGTAACAGCGGAAGCAAAATATGTAATAAATCCAAAATCCTAGTGGCATGCCCATCCGAACCCTCAGGTAACCAACAAGAGACAAGTCCTAGAAAGACCCGTCACTGGACCATCCATTTTCGGGTGCAAAGAAGGCGTCGTCCGGCATAGGCTCATCCTCTAAGTCTAAACAACAATTTAAGCAAGATTGATGTAACACCCTGGCTATTTGGAAGCCAAGATGTCACCTAAATACACTAACATACAACCACATTGCGGAAGAACTCGAATAAGATATCATATAAAGGCATAAATAAAACATCTAAAACATGGAGAAGGTATCCTTCCTTCACCATTTAATTTTATTTATTACAGTTCATCATTAATCTAGATTCACAAGTAGTAATAAATCAACAGTATCATGGAGAAGGTATCCTTCCTTCCCATCTAGATTTATTTATTACAGTTCATCAATAATGAACGAAAGATAGAACTAATTTATAATCTTGAACTTGAATAGGATGATGTAAATGAGTAGTGTGTGTCTACTCCCTCCCAAGTGAGTCAACATCAATGATTACCTAAAAAAACAAACAACGCAAGAATGAGTCCAAGACTCAGCAAGTACAGTGAATAAATGGAACATACCACAAACATTAACAAGTCAACATCATTGAACAATATGACAAAATCACAGAATGAGTATTTGAATGAATGGAGTGAATGGAATGGAGGGACTACACACATGCATATACGGGGTATTGCTAGTGACACACCGTCGGTGTTCACTTAAGCCCGTGTTTAACAAAAGGCGGGATCAAGCCCCGTATGAAGAACATTTCATCGGGTGTCCCAAACCGCCCACATTGGAATGGTGGGGCCCACATTGGAATGGTGGGTCTTACATGCCCATCCTAGAATTGATGGGTCTTTTAATCCACTCCGTGGATGGAACATGAAAAATGAATGCATAGAATGAAATATGTATATTGAAAAGACATGCTCTCTAATCATGGAGATAACACACATGCGGAAGGAACATGAACTTAAACATTATCATGGATCTTAGAAAAAACACAGGGTCAACATCAAGCATTCAACATTTCCCAAATATCAGAACATCAAGGTACTTGCCTTCCGCGATGCGATGCATTATGAGGCAAAGGTGATACTCCTAAACCCGAAGCTTCACTGCCTAAACAAATAAATAACTGAAATAAGGATACGATGAACACGACATTACTGAATAACGTTCTACAATGCTTCCCTGGCGATTCAATATTTAACTAGAAACTCTAAACTGAAAACCAGCGCATTCTGCCCTAAACCGCCTCTGGACAGCAGCACGGTAATTAACATATCTCATGATCTGGAACTCGAAAAGAGGTGAGCCTAGTTTCTGTGGATTCTTAACTGACCAATCTACAATACTCTAGTTGATGAGATAAACCAATTCGGCCAATAAAGTATGCTAACAGAAGGTTGAACTTTCAGAACAGAAACTGCCTAAAAGAACAAACAGCAGTATTAAAACGATCATAACTTTTAATCTATAACTCCGAATTGATCGTTCTTTAACAATCTGGAAAGGTTATCAAATTCTCTACAAAAGTATAGTTGGGTGAAAACCCATATTATCCCAATTACATTTTCATATGTTACGAAATAGCAAAACAGATTAATCGCGTCAGAAATCTGGACAACAGATACTAAATCTATCATATCTTTTGACTCAAATGTCGGAATCAAGTGAACTCGGTGGCCACAGAAAGTTAAGAACAACCTCTAGGAGATCAAAACTATTGGTTCGGCCTCTAAGACGTCGAAACAGCCCACACAACATACTGGACAGATTTGATCTCTGGCGGGGCGAACTCGATCCAATCAAACTAATCTAATTTAGCATCTAAACAACATCAAAACAGCGGGAAACAAATTGATACCCTTGGAGACGCGTGAAGCGCTAAACAAAACCCACGAAGATGATCTTGTTCTTCTCCTCCTTTCTTCTTCTCCTTCTTCTCCTTCCACCATGGCGGCACCCTGAACTTCTTCCTCATCTTGGTAGAAGCGGTAGGGAGGGGGCTGCTATAGTACCGCATGCTACAGTGTGGCGTGGTACTGTAGCAGAGGTTAGGGTTTTGGGAAGGGCACCCCTTCTTGACCCCACTACAAGGCCGGCCCACTTGGCTAGGGCGCCTTGGGCAGCCCAAGGTCCAATCCTCCTCAAATCTTGAATTTTCTTTTAATTTTTCTCTAAACTTTAGTGCATTCAAATTTGAATAAATTTCTCTTCCGAATAATATGTTCTCTCTATTTGATATTCGGGGTATTACAATTGAGTACATTGCGTACTCAGCGAGACTTGTAGTGTATCACAAAATTTATATAAATGCATGGCTAATTAAGAGGTGAGACTTTATGCTACAAGTTATTTTGCACTAAGCAAATTTTATTTGCAATATCAGTGCGTAGTATTTTGCAACGGAATTTTTAAAGAGCAGTTAAGTAGATAAAGGACAACAAGTAAGTAATTGAATAAATAACAACTCGCAACCCTCCTCGGCTGTGAGTAATATCTTATTTTTAACCATAGACATGACACTCAACTCAAACATAAACCAACAAACCATTTCCCATATTTTCCAATGAAATTATTTTTATGATAACCAATACTATACCCGATGGACCGCACCATGCACACGCTCATGACCTCAAGCACAGCTATTAAAAAAGATTATGCGATACTCGAATTCTCTAGTTTGTTTGAACGCAAGTAGAGGTGTACAACTTTACCAACAGCACACGGATTCTCTAGTTTGTTTGGCATCCATCGATACCACCGCTCACTAACCATTGGTAACAATCTAGAGCACGAGTTGAAGCCTTTACATCACCTAGTCCTATCCTTGCACTAGCCTAGCGAATGAACACTCTCACTTCACCCGGGTACACCTCCGTCTCAGTGAGGCATTCACCATTGTGTTAGTAGGATTTGTTCCCAACGTCTCGGTGAAGGGAGTCCCTTTGAACATGCCTACACTGGTCATGTTCGCACTGCTACAGCCTACCAACATGCAAGGCTAGTTTTCGATGATTTAATTAGCTAAGGACGACCCATACCGGCACATGTGGTTGTACATTTAGGCTTTAGATTGGGAGCACCGGCATTCGGTCCTTATTTGACCCGAGGGAGGATCTCCCCCTATCTACTTGTGAGATACACCTCTCACACTTCTCAGAATATAATATAACTCGCATGTATCACATACAAAATAAGTTTTTCATTTTTATTTTTATACAAAATAACAAAGGTAAACCCCTCTGGATCATCATTTCAAAAACTCCCAAATTCATGTTCATCATGTCATCCTTTTAGAAAATTTTAGTATATGTCAGACTCAGGAGTAACACCCTCAAATCCTCTGTGTATTCAACACTAGCCCCTGGAACAGTAGCTAGTGTACACATCATGTAATACCCCAAATTTTCGATTAGAGAAAATATTTTTCGGGAGAGGGAAACTTATTCAATTTCGAATGCATCCAAGTTTAGAGATGGAATTCGGCTCAAATTCTGTTTTTCTTAGCGCGTTTGGACTTTGGGCTCTTGGCCCATTGTGTAGCAACCTTTAGTGGGCTGGCCTTTGTGGAAATGAAAGGGGGGAGGGGGTGCCCCTTAACCCTAGCCGCCCAACCCTTCTCCCCCTGGTCGAACTCCCCACCCCTTCACTTCATTTGGCCGCCTCCTCCAGCATTTCCTCTTCCCCAAGGGCAGTCGCCACTTCTCCTCCTCCAAGCCGCCAGCCCCCTTGCAGCTTGCCCAGCTCCTCTGGCCGTCGGTCCCCCTCTCCCGGCGTTGCACCGCCAAACCCACCGGTTACTAGAAGAAAACTCAAGACATCCAAACCAAACCCTCGCACCGCCCACCTCCTTCTCGACAACGGCGTACAGGCGGCAGAGTCGGCCATGGCGGTGGTGGAGACGGTGAGCTCGGCGAGCGGGATCCTTGCGATGCTGCAGGAGCCGACGGAGGAGCTCAAGCTGCACGCGCTCGCCAGCCTCAACTCCGTCGTCCACCTCTTCTACCCGGAGATCTCCACCAGTGTCCCCGCCATTGAGAGCTTGTACGAAGACGAGGAGTTTGTTCAGAGGCAGCTTGCTGCGCTAGTTGTTTCTAAGGTATTTTACTACTTGGGCGATTTAAATGATTCACTGTCATTTGCACTTGGTACTGGACCTCTATTTGATGTTTTTGAAAATTCAGATTATGCTCTTGCTCTTTTAGCCAAGGCGTTAGATGAGTATGCCAGTATCAAGACAAGAGCTTCTAAAGATACAGAGGAGGAAGAAAATGTGGATCCCAGATTAGAGGCCACAGTGGAGAGGATGTTGGAGAAGTGTTTCAGTATGTCTTGAACAGATTCTGTCCAGTGGATTGGGCGACTGTTTTCTTATATTTATATTCCGAATTAGAGGATTCCATCTCCTAGCGTTATGTGGGATTCGTTCTTAGCTTTCCGTGGACTCAAAGATCACTCGATTCCAATTTACGGTTTAAAAGGTATGGTCTTTTTCGTTGCTGCTGTCCAGGATCCTGTCAGAACATAGCAAAATTATTAACTGTTAGATTTCAAACTGTTAAGGGCGAATCAGGGCTGTCCACCCAAACGAGTATTGTAGTATTTTATCTTAGCTTTCCAGATTGTTAACGAACACCCTTTTTGGATTTGTATAACAAAAGTTATGTGCGTTTCAATTTGACTGTCCAGATTGTTGTCGGGTTCTGTCGAGAGTTTTGACCCGTGTGCCACTTTTTGTTAAAGACAAAATCTAAATAGCATGCCAACTAGACTTTTGAAGGTTATGTTCTTAGCTTTCCAGAATGATAAAAATCTTGGTTTTTGGTTAAGCCAATCAAAAGTTATGATTGTTTCTTTACTGCTGTCCACTTCGGTTAAACATTTTATAGATTGGACTTTCAGTTGAATGCTAACCTAAGTTTTGGCTGAATTGGAGGTTTTAGCCAACTAGACTATCGTGGAGGGTTTTGTTACCTTTCCATAGGATCTGAGATCACTCCTTTTGAGTCTCGAGCAAAAGATATGAATGTTGTTAGTCTTCTTTGTTCAAACTAGATTTATGCTTAGCATGTTGTCTAGTTGAGTAGATCAAGTGTTTAAACTTGGGTTATGGAAAAACGTTGTAGAGTGCTACGATTAAGGACTTGTTATGCATGGTTGATTGATGCCTAGTATCGTTCTTGGTAGCCAGGTGGTGGTGAACCCCGGTGCTAGAGCGTTTCGTCTTTTGTCTTCTGTCTCACGGTGGAGGCAAGTGTTAGTAGTATTAATGAGTTGTTATATTTCATACTTGATGAATGCCATAGTTTAATGATGATGCTTACTACTTGGGAAGGTTTACATGATGCTGCATGCTAATGGTTACATGATGATGCATACATGATAATGTTTATATGGTGATGCTTACATGATAATGGTTACATGTTGATGGCAATAATGATGGGACAAGATGAGCAATGAGGCTACCTTGTTAATGATGAAAATGAACATGTGCATTTGCATCTTGGCAAGAATGCATGAGCTAGGTCGGTGAGAAAGTCATGTAACTAATCCGGTGAGGTTGGTGAGAAAGTTACATGACTAGTCCGGTGTGCTCACATCTTTCATTGAGGTCTCCATCATGCATGGGACGGGCTTAGATCCCTGTCATGCATTTGACGGGCTTGGTCCCCACACTCGTGGAGTGTGGGCTTTGGATCCCTGTGCCTAGAGGGCACATGCCTTGGGTATGTATCGACAGATACGCTACTCGGCATTACGGGTAATTGCCAAGAAGTTGAAGAAGGTGCATTCATGACATGTTCATTGCATTTCTACATAAGAGATGGATTTGTGACATATAATGCTATTGTTCATGATGTGATTATTTATTCCTTTGATTGCTTATGATGCTATCATAAGAGATGGATTTGTGGCATATAATCTCGTTGTTCATGATGTGATGGTTTATTCCTTTGACTACTTATGATGCTATCATAAAAGATGGATCGGTGATATATAATGTTGTTGTTCATGATGGGATTGTTTATTCCTTTGGTGACTATGATGCTATATATGTTATTTATTGCTATTGCACTTTGTTGAGTCGTGGACTCCCACTTGTCGTGTTGTGTTTTTATAGGTATCTCTCAAGGCGGCGACATGCATGGGAAGAGGTAGTCTCGGTGCGTCACATAAACACAAACCATAATAAATAAACTAGTCCAATTATCCATAATTTATATTCTTGATAATTACTTTAGATTCAGCTTTGGGACCATCCTTCGTGGTGGATGCTTTGACTGTGATCATGGATGATCCATTTATGTTCTTATTCATTCGTTGATTGAGCTCATTTAATTCTAGTTTATGGGTTAGAATAGTTGTTTGGATTATTCTATCATCCTTGTAGATATCTTGATCATTAATGCTTTAGAGGGATCTATTTGTTTATTGGCTGCTTAGGGTAGCAATATTGGTTTGTCTTAGATCACTAAATGAAAGAGAAGGCAACATGTTTGATTTATATTCAATTGAGAGAGGTTGTTCCTATAATTGAATATTTGTAGATTGTGCTAGTTCTTGAATATTAGCATTATGTCATTCATTCATGAATGTTTGGTTGATGGTTGATATTATCATTCTTCCTGATATGGGTGAATTAGTAATGGCTTAATGATCTTCGTATAGACTCTTGATAGTGTTATCATAATTGATTCAATATGATTGGATGGTTGAGATTGATTTGTTGACGAATTCTGATTCAATTCTTATATTCACTCTACTAGATATTGATCTTTTTATGTTATCACTTGAAAGATGGTTAAAATTATTCCGTATTGTTGTTGTATGTTAGTCTTTTAGGTAACATATTGGCTTCCACATAGCCAGGGTGTTACACATCAAACAAATATGGTAACATCCATAAATCGCACAACTTTATTTATAAATATAAGAGTTTATTACAAGAAAGGCTTACGAGCCAACAATAAAGAACACAGCGGAAGACGATGAAGAAGTAGTAGAGCCCAGCTAATTTGCCATAGGCAATCGACTGGGGTAGCGGCCTAGTCGTCAAGATCCTCAGTAGTTGCGAAGTCCTTCTCCTCTGAACAACATTTTATTAAGCAAGGGTGAGCACAAAAATATACTCCACAAGTTACACCCATAACGGAGTTAATGCATGCATGGATGTTATTAAAGGAAGGCTTCTAGGGTTATTTGTGCAAAAGCAATATTTGATATTTTAAATACAATACTAAGTTCAAAAGCTCAAGTTTTACAATATCCAAAAAATGAGTTTTAACTGAATTAATAAAGCTAGTGTAGGCACAAACCTAACAATAACTTAAACACGGGCACCAACCCGAGGCTTCAACCCGCAATTTTTCTCATGGACACCCATCCATGTCATAAACTGTTTTATAAAACATTTTAAAAACAAAATTAAAGTCTAATTCGTGAAAGGCTTTGCTCGGCATGTCCATGACCGTAGACACGATTATTGAATAGTTTTACACTCTCTGAGAGGTTGTACAACTTTACCCATAAGAGATAATTAGCTTTTAATGTCCGCTTTACACACTTCCATTGGTGTGCGACTAAGTAATTATCACAAAGCCTTTACAACACGTCATCTCAAAGTAGTCATGCCCACTAAGGTTTCACTTCCTTTGGATTACACCATCCGCCGAAGCCCCTCTTGTATCATTTTGGAATACATAAAAAGTAGGTCATCCTAATACCCACACATCAACATGGCATAACTAACGGTGGAACTTTGCAAATTAATTAGCCTTGGTGCATCCCATACCGGACTTGTGGCGTCTGAAGGGCTCAACAATCCGTAGCTCACATACTAGTCCTTAATTGACTCGACAACTTCCAAAACAATCTCTGGGTCTCAACCATTCACTGAATTAAACTCGAGCATAAACCTGCACCCACCAACTATCCAATTCGCCCAAGTCCAAACCATATTTGATTCATTTGTAAATTTGTATGGCACACCAATGCCATAAACACTTTTTTAAACCATATTTGATTTTTTGCTGAAAATTCCCCAAATTGAATACTTTTGGGTCTAAGCATGACTAAGCATATTTTTTTCCAAAATGTTCTAGTTCATACTATTGCATCAACTAGATTTTATCTAAGGTGAAAAGGTATGGATATTTCAATTTCAAGATTTGGCCATACAAATGGAAGAATTGTTTTTTCAAATAATCCATTTTTTATTATTAATTACAACATTATACTGCGATAATATTTTTCTGAAATATACTCACATCGCTCAACCGTTGGCGAATGGTCGATCGCTCAACAGTTGAGCGATCGAGACACTAATAATAACGGACACAATGCATGCTGGCTAAATAAGTGAGTGCATACTAGAACTAACCGTTGAGCGACAAGTGTCCCAATCGCTCAACGGTTGAGCTCTCGATCGATCACTCAACCGTTGAGCGACATGGGTATATTTCGTAAAAAATATTATCGCAGTATAATGTTATAATTAATAATAAAAATAGATTATTGAAAAAAAATTCCAAATGGAATTGGGAATAACTATAAATTTAAAACATGAATTTAAATTAACTTGAATATAAATAAGCATGCCATAATAATTAAAAATAGAATTTAAATAATTTTAAATACTAGGATCAAACATGATCAAAGGATGTAACTTGGCTTACTCAATTAGTTATTGTTCTCAAACGACATTGAAATCTGGCTCTCTGAAGTCGTCAAAATCTATACGCAAAAATGGGCCAAATTAAAAAAATCAAATAAAATTAAAATAAACACAAAATTATATAGCTAGGTATGGATTTGATATGAATTTAGAAATTTGAATCACTTGAATCAGAGCTCGAACGAAGGAGAACGGGCTCTCGGAAGATTGAAAATCACATGAAATGATAAAAATTGGAATTTCATAATTCAATGAATTATTTTCCTAAAGGAACACAATAGCTGCATCATGATGATGTCAGCGAGGGGATAAAGGATTTCGACCGAATTAATTTTATGAAGAAAAAAGGAAATGTCACGTGGGCGCATACATGGATGATGATGAGACAGCCACGTCGGCAAAAGTGGTGAGGTGGCGTGACGTGGCGATGATGTGGCGCCACGTGGGCAGCAGCACACGGTGACCAAGTGTTGCCGGCGAACGGTGGCAAGTTGGCCGACGGCGAGGACGTCATCGGAGAGAGGAGAACAAGGGGATGGTGGTGCTTACCTTGTCAATGGCTAGATGGGCAAGGATCGCTAGCGGCGAGGTCGGCGGCGGCGGCAATGTCGGGCTCACGGTGGTGCGGGAGTTTTGGTGGTGCTCCAGCAAGGTGAGAGGGAGCATGGTGTAGAACGCCGCGAGGTGAAGCCAGTGATGGGGTCGAAGGTGGCGGAGCGTCGTCGACTGTGATGCTAATGGGCGTGGAGTGACGTTCGGCCGGTGGGAGAAATTCTCAAAATCTGGCGAGGAGGAAGGGAGAGGGGAGGGGTGAGTTGCGGGGATGGGATGAGGGAGGAGAGGGGCACATGAGGCTCCCTTATATAGGGCCGGAGGAGCACAAGGGAAGTAGATCGGGCGCACGAGGATCTCGGTGGCCGATCGCGATTCTAACACAAGTGCATGAAAAGAGGGAGGTTAGGGGCAAAACGGGTGCGGCAAGAGGAAAGGAGGATGAGGCGCACACTAGCGTGGATAAAGGGGGAAGAAAAACGGCTGCCGTTGGTGAGCTCGAGAGGCGTAGCAATGGCGGCCTTGCGGGGAGGAAGGAGAGGAAGGGGAAGGCCTCACGTGTGGGTCCCACATGGAAGTGAGAGGGAGAGAGGGAGAGGGTGATGCTGGGTCAATTTGGTGAAGTGGTAGGAAAAGAGGAAATGGGCCGAGAAAAGGGATTTCGGGCCAAAAAGGGGAAAAGGAATTTAAATTGATTTTCAATTTTCAAAAAATGAAACGAATTAATTAGGCTTTTAGAAAATAGCAAATAGAGTTTAAAATTCTAGAAAATTTCACGAAATTTCCTTGAATCATTTTGAACTTAGTAAAATTATTTCCAACTTAAAGTTGGCTTTTAATTTTTAACATAAATTGTTTTTAATTCCTAGAAAATAGGAAAATCTTCTTTTAAAATCCAAAAATCCAAAAATTAATTAAAATTTCCTTTTAACTTTAAATCCAAGAAAATCTCGAGAAAATTCAATAGATTTTATTTTTTGCTTTTAAAATTTAGGAAATTCAAGAAAATCAAGAAAACACTTTTAAATTTCAGGAAATACAATATAATAATAACTTTATTAATTTTATTTTGGTAACATAACTTTGGGATGTTACAATAGACTATAGCTTAACTAAGCAATTGTGCGATACTCGCTCGAATTCCCAAATTGACATCATCTATTGTCTAAACCATAACCTAATGGCTACAACAAAGAAGGACATAAATATTTCAAGGAGGTTCATCCATCGAATCGATTACCACTACCATTCTCCCCAAACTTAGCAATTTTAATCAATCAAACACGCAAGCATAATAGATTTTGCAAAAGAAGTAAAATAATTAAAATAGTATGATCAACATGGTCAAAGGGGTGCTTGCCTTGCTCGGTTCTTCTAAATACGAGGATGGAGGTTCGCAGCAAAAGTCATTCGAAAAATCGATGTCACAAAAGTGCCAAAGGCAAATTAAATATAGCAAAATAATTTAAACTGCAAAAAAAAATCCAAATATTTTTGTATATTCATGTAAATAATGATTTTAGATGAATTTATAAAAATATTTATTCAATTGGAGTTGGTATGCAAAATTTATTAACGTTTTAATTTGCTTCGGTTTGAAAATTCCATAAATTAAAAAGTTCTTACGTCGAAAGCATATTTTGCAAAGTTTACGCTTTCTAGTAGAAAGTGTATTCTTCTCTACATTCTCAGAGGTTTACGCTTTCGATGAGGAAACATATTTTCCTTAGAGCTAAAGGCGGCTTTTCTCATTTTTTCGATTTTTATGAACTTACATGTGGAGCCTACTTGTCGCTGACTCATGTTTTTATTGTACTGATTTTATTTATAAACCGAGGCGGTCCCACATGTCATAGACTGATTATTTGTTAACCGATGATTAAATATATTTGTGATTTTAATTAATTGAGATGGGGTCCACTATCGGTCTCTCGATTTTAAAACATGTTGTAAAACCGAGAATAGTGTGTGCTCCCACGTGTCGGTGACACATTTACTAAAAACGCTTAGAATTAGATTTTTATTATCTTTTCATTAGGTCCCACATGTCATCGATTAGTTTCACTTAACTCTTGTCATTTGTGTTAAGCTAATACTCAACTTTTACTTAGTGCAATGCAAATGCCACAAATGCACATCTCTTTTCTCTTTGCAATTACGGTGTCGCGGAGAATGGATCTGTTGATCCATACCCATGCTTGTGCCTTCTAGCACAGGAACCTCAAGCCCACACTCCACATTACCGGAAATGACCCCGTTTGTCCTTGAGCACCGTTCTGTCCAAAACGGAACATTCACATTACAAAAATCATAACTTATGATCTAAAACTCCAAAAATCATGAAATTATACTTTATGGAAACCTTAAGAAGATATCTAATTTGTCATGCAGATCAAGAACACTAATTAATCTATTTAGTAATTTTAATCTACATTTTACCGAACTGCTATCAAAAGATGACGCCTCTCTAGATTGGACAGAAAACTTACAACAATCATAACTTCCATTCTGTTTATCCAAAAATTGCATTCTTAGTCTCTTTGAAAACCTTAAGGACTTATCTACAATAGTCATGTTGGTAAAATTCCCTAATTAAATCGTTGACTATTTTTAATCTATTGATTACTACAACTGCCAGAACCTGACAGAAAACTCTAGGAAGCAGGATTGCAAAGGCCATAACTCAAAATATATTCATCCAAATAATGTGAATTAAGACTCTATAGAAAGCTATTGAAATTATCCACAAATCTCTAACAGATGAAATCTCCAGATTTTGCACTAAAAGTATCTGAAACTGCAACGCAATACGAGCAGCAGAATCACCGATCTACTACACAATTTCTCCCAAATAGCAAACGTACTAAACAAAACATAGGAGCTTTGTTCATCACCCTTGAAGACCATGGCGATGATCACTGAAATACCTGCAAGGTTCCTTTTTTTCTTCCTTCTTCCTCTTTCCCTTCCCTCTCTTCCCTTCTTCCCTTTTCTAATGGCTAGCAACAACACCAAATCAAGTGGGGGCTTGGCGTGGGAGTGGAAGGCGTGACCATGGCGGGGAGGATGGGATCTCGTGGCTGCTGACCGAGGGAGGCGTAGGGAGATGGAGGTGGCGGCTGGAGGGTGGGAGGTGAAATGGGGAGGGCGGCCTAGGGTTTGGGGTGTTGCCCTCCTCCCTCCTTGTGGCCGGCTACACTCCCCCTTTGACCAAGTCGCTGTGGGCCGAGTGCCCATGGCCCAGGTTTCCCACTATAAGCGAAAACCCCCATCTAAACTCTTGTTAATTCCATTATCCGAATTAATTTACTCGCTCTAAAGCGAAACGGGATATTATATTCTACCCCCTTAAATGAAATTCGACCCCGAATTCTAGTTGTTGTTCTATTTGCAAGAACACCACAACTGAAATTAACAACAGATAACACGTACCTGACATGAACAATTCTAGATTATGCTCGCGCATGCGAGATTCCAACTCCCAAGTTGTCTATCTCTCGGACTAAAGCGACCCAACAACTTGACACACTACGACGCCTTATGCATCCATACCCCCTCCGACTCCCCTAGGTACACGTACCGGACGGGACTTGAAGTTGTGGTCTTACTCGATGGCCAACAACTCTATCGAAATCTCAAGCTTCGGACTTCTCAGGTACTTACTCATCACCAGAACATACAAGACATTACGTACCCCGCGTATGTACCTGGAAAGGTCCAAGCAATCTCTTCATCTTAATAAGGAGCACCTCCTTTAACCAAGAATGCACAAAAGAAGCCGTTTTAAACAAACTCTTTTACAAATAGAACCCAACTGAAAATAAAGGATTATTATCGCAACCACGTATTACCAACTTCCCACCAAAAGAGTCAAATCCAAAGTCAAAGTGTAACACCACAGCCCAACATGAGCCAGGAATGCTACTAAAGACAACATAACAGACTACTAAACCAAGATTTTTCTCCTAGATTTCGGCAGAGTCTCCTTTGTAAATTTTGACTATTAAAGGGATTAACAAGCATCTAACAAATATTCAAGTAGGATAATGTGGTAACAATTTTAAAAAATAATCAAGAAAGATACTATGGAGTCACCATCCGACTCTTATTACAATAAAACAAATACACCTCGGAGGGTGAACATGATCATACTAAGAAAAATTACGTTCTCAAGTAGGATCCTGCTATTATACTTAAGTACTGATTTTTTTAAGCATAATGATTAACGTGGTGAAGTGTGCAACCAAAGATACTAGTCTCTCCCATGCACGTCGACCTCACGAGCTGTACCTAAAACAAAGCATTACAACAAGTGTGAGTCCAAGACTCAGCAAAGTACAATTAAATCAATAAACCAAACTTCATAGCATACTTCGGATATTAATAAAACTCATCACATACAGTCATTCACAATATCACCATAACCATTCAATTTTAATTACCATGCAATGCTCATGCTACAAATGCACTTTTCTTTTCTCTTTGCATATACGTGTCGGGTATGCATCCGTCGATGCATACCCATGCACGTGCCTTTTAGCAGGGACCTCAAACCCACACTCCACAAGTGTGGGGACCTCATGGACGTCTAATACATGACAGGGACCTCAACAATATCATTGCTTGACTACCACGTAGTCCAAGCCTCAAAGATGAATGTATAATGCAAATGAGTCTATACACTTAATCAACATGAGTATATGACAACAAATAGTAATATCATAGGTAAACATTCATTCTTGCAAATGATTAACAATGCATGAACATCCATCCATATACACTATCCACTAATTGTACTTGCCTTAACTGTGTGAAGTTTGACGATGGGAAAAGGGCACTACCCACGGATTCACAATACCACCTGAGCATTTAATAAACATTATAAGGAGGCAATCCAAGGCAAATAACTATACAAAATAAATACATATATAGAATCGCTCCTAATCGCAACCCAAACACCGTTCTCCCCTGAACACCGTTCTGTCCCAAACAGAACAGTCACCTTACAAAAAATCATATCTACCTCTCCGATTATCCAAAAATTTCCCTCTTGGACTTTATGGAATTCTTAAAGAATTATCTACAACAATCAAGTTAGTATGATTCCCTAATTTGGTCATTAACTATTTTTAATATTCAGATTACTACAACTGTTAGAATCTGACAGACATTCTGGACAGCAGGATTAAAACAATCATAACTTTTATTCAGTTTATCCAAAAAATGTGTTCTTGGGATTTCTAGAAAGCTTAAAGAATTAGATACAAAAGTACTCTTGGTAGAACTATCTAATTAATAAATTAAATATTTTTAATAAATCGATCACTATAGTCTGCCAGATTCCTGACAGAACCTCTGGACAGTAGCATTGAAAATATCATATCTGGAGATCTATACATCCAAATAATATGAACAAAGACTGCATGGGAAGCTACGAATATTACCCAAAATTCTCTAGCTGGTGACAAAACAAAATTTTGCCATTACATAGTCCAAATCTACAGCGCACTACAATCTATCCACACCCGATCTAATACCCGATATTGCCCACATCACAAAAGTAATCAACTAAACAAGAAAGATCTGAGGATCACCCTTTCACAAATGTGATGCCGACCTTGAGGAACTTGCGTGATCTCCCTTTCCCCCACCTTCTTTCTCTTCCTCTTCCTTTCTCTTCCCTTCTTCCTTGGCCAGCAGCAAGGCGGCGACATGGCTTGGCCAAGGAGGATGGCATGGAGGGGGTGGCTACAGGGGGGAGGGCGTGCTACAGTAATAGAGGCGGCTCTGTAGCATGGTGGTACTGTAGCATAGCTAGGGTTATCCCCTCCTCATTTTGTTGGTGGCTGATTTCCCCATGGGCCATGGGCCACTATGGCTATTTCCCCCGCTTGACTATGGGCTGGTGGCCCATTCCTCTATCAATTTCTAAATTTTCTCTTTCAATTCCCTTAATTCCCTCTCTAATTTTTTATTGCACCCACTAATGACAAACGAGATATTACACGAAGATTTATTACAAAAACTTTTTCACTTTCCAAGTAGGTAGTTTACAAATAAACACCACGCAAGTCAAAGGAGAAATCACTCGAATGCCCAAATCAATCATTTCCTTTATTCTTTCTGAACCGGAAAGACCCACACATGCCAACAAAAAGCCAACTCAAATTGCAAATGACCTCTATCATAAACACAACTCAAACAAGAACTAAGAGAGCATTTCACTACCTGAGAAAACATTCTTTTCTCTATCCTTCCTTTTAAGAATTTATCTTCCCTTAAACCATCGGATTCCAAATCACTGCATAGCACACTAACCCATTTCTCTTAAATTGGCATCCTCAACGCTATGCTTAGACCGAATACATCATCCACACCTTTGTAGAGAGACTCTACTAACCCCACCAAAAACATACTCTAGCCAACTCCTTTACCAACGAAATTACTTTGACAAATAATTCCCAGTGTACCTCAACATAGATTCCACCCAAAATCACATCGCTCCAATCCATTAGGGATAATCCACTTGAAATCCACATTACACACTCTTATTTACTACATCAAAAGGGTTCTATTAATGATCATCACATCATTCGAAATCCACTATTATTCTACTAGTTCTACGCATAATCATTGAGCAACTAAGGATCTAGCATAGAACACCAAAACCAATCTCAATCTCCAAGCCTCCTATAGAGATATTTCGGTGAAACTGATACTGGAACTCTCAAATCCGGTGACTAAATTCCCACCATCCAAACATACTCAATCATTAACACCAACATGTAAACATATTCTTGACCAAATTATCTTTAGAGATTCTAACTCCCAAAAGGTTACTCACTGAAGCCAAGTTATACTTGATAACAACTCAACAATCCTTGTTGTCCCAGTAATTGCCATAATGATTAGATTGCTACGTTAATCCCATTCTCATTGAACTACACCATCATAAATCACCTACACAACCTTGCAAACGACCCAATCGTGATACTCTAATAAACTTATCAAGATTTTCATACTTTCAATAATTCTAATGTTCCACCCAAAATGAACAAAAGATTTTGGATCACAAATCACTATAGGTTCTTTTAGTTACAACAATGCAATCAGTTTAGCCACAAAGACAAACATTCTATTTAAATAAAAATCCTCTCCAAGGAGTATTCCAGGAAATCAGTTTATCACCCAATGCATCTCAAATAAGTTGATACCCAAAGTCTCACAGACTTATTTAATATACACTTTAAAAGACCCTTGTGAAACGAATTGGTTGATCCTTTCTCAAAAGAAGATGCAAATGAAAACAATTTTTCACCACCTAGAAAAAAACGTTTACCACACACAGTAAACACAAGACCAAAGGAAAATAGTCAAATAGCAATGGTCTCGAAAAAACAAAGATGAGACCGCAGTTTAGGGCATATGTTCCATAAGAAGAGAATATCAAATCTTAACCAATAATAACAAAGCATTGCTTTTGAAACTCGAGAAACTCTTATGTGGCAAAAAACAGAAATGTTAAGCACACTTCAATAAGCTGCAAGCTACAAAACTTGACTCCAACATCAAATAACTCTACTACACTTTTTTCATTTAACAAAGGAAACAACTTTCTTTGATTGCAACATCACTTTGCCAACTCAAACAAGGGGCCTTTAAGATTAAATCACATGAATCACTTAAGAATCAATAAAGCTTTTCAACACGCCACTTGCTCAAACCAAATTTCAGCTACTACATAAATCATGAAGTCCAAAAAATCACGAACATAAAACTCAAAATATTTTTATCTAATAAATATCACAAAAGTGTTCAAATTCTTTTACTTATAAAATGTTCCACATTACCCTCACAACCTCTTACTAACAACCAAATAATACACTCTTAGCAAGATTCATCATACCCGACTATCCCATCATAAAACTTTCCAAATGAAACACAATAAATTACTTAATAATATTTCTATTATCTCAATAAGATTGCAACAACTACTTGATCTAGGGAAAACCTTGTGCATAAGCCACAATGTTGAAACAAAACTCTTTTAACAAGATCATGCTTTCATATAACAATTTTGCGAGGCACACTAATAAAGATCACTTATTAAATTCATCCATTTAACTATTAGTGTTGTTCAAAACCAAACTTTAGCTATCATTAACAATTGATGATTATATTATTCATGTAAGAAATTATGACCCTACTTCTATTTGCATTTGCATAAATATTTATAAACATATATTCAACATTCCACCTTGTGTTCAAAAATTAGGGCAAGATATTTTTAAAGATTTAATAACATAATCTTCTATAAAATAAGGTTTCACAAAGTGATACATCAACAATCATCTAGTCATTTATACATGTTTCAATAATTTTTAGCATGGCTAGAATTAGGTAAATCTAGCATTTATATAAGATCATCAAATAGCCAGATAGAAGTCAAATTCAAGATTAATATCTACTAAGTCAATAATCTAACACCTCTTTAACTTAACCACTCCGAACGGTGAGGTTAACCAAAGAGACCAATCAATCAAGTTTATCTCACAAATTTAGCAAATTAAACAATCCTATTGATTTAATCTAGTTCATCTATGATCCACACTTCTTGGTTGCCCTATTGATTCCAATTAGGAATAAATATACTCTTAATCATAATTCATCATGCAACTATTACAAGACTGCAATAGATTAATCAACTGTACTACCAAGGACATCATTTAAGTTTAATTATGCAGCACGCTACTGAGCCAACCTGATAACTCATACCATATCAATTAATTTCTATGATTACAACCTCACACTTAAACATAACAAGACACCACAAAAAGAATTTTGACACTTCCTTTCATAAAAGTGAGACACTAAAGGTTAACACTCAAGTTAATCCAACAGAAATACGTAAGGTCAAAGCTTCCACATGATAAAGAACTTGCAAAAGAAAATTTTCATTATCCAAATACCAAGCGAACAAATGAGTCATGTTTTCCAATAGGAAAGATAGAACTCCCATGAAAAGATCCACCTTGCCCATTAATAATCCTCGCAATAGCACAAATAGTTCGATAGTCAGGAAAACAAATTATCGCCTTATGGAACCAATAAAGACCAATGGAAACCTACCAATTGTATTGTAACCACTATCTGAAGAAAGTTCATCAACCATAAGAAACTACAACCAGAAAACAAAATACAAACTCAAGGAAGACAACAACTTCCCCAAAGAACTGATCCCCAACCTCAGTAACTAAATTACCCAAGAAAAACCCTTCACTGTTCCCATACCATGAATGGTGGTACAACCTGGCCATGCCTATGGCCACGACAATGATCTCTACCTCTCGGCATCTGCTACCATCACTCATATCAATCATATATCAAATCATAAACATACAACATCATCTCATAACATAAATCAATGCGACATAACGAAAATGCAAATGCGATGCTTTGCCCAATCCCATCCTACTATGCACAGTGCATCAAAATTAATATTCAATTACCACAGACCTAATGCCCTCTCTGATACCAACTATAACACCCATTTAAAATAGAGCACGGAATGCCACTAAACTATCATAACAATCTAATTTACATCAACTTACAATAAAATTTTAGCAAGCAACTCATTAACAAAATAGTTCACAAGTCACAATAAAAATATAGCTAAGGATGGAACAACCCTTAGATAATTAATCTAGAATCATAGAAAGATAATAATCCACAAGATGCGCATAACCAAGCAAATAAACACTATGGAATGAATAACGAGATCTAATCGATCATCTAGGATTAAACAATAACTATCAAATCCTAAAAAAAATCCTATTATATTGAAGTAAAGGTTTCTCACTAACTATAAATGTTTCTCTAAGTTTCGTCAGAGTTTCATTTGATATAATGACCAATAAGGATTTCAAAACCATCTAACAAGTAGGAGCATGATAAACCTGTAATGGAAGTTTAAAACATAACCCTAAATGTCCACATGGAGAATTCAGCCATCTCAATTACAAAGGAACTATTTCATCACGAAGGATGAACACAATCGTAAAATAGGAGTCAATAATAAGTTTTCTCCAATTAATCATAAGTGTCGTTTATTTGTCATGGTGTATCTCAAGTGTAGTGCATCAAGGTTTCTACCCCATTCCCATGCATGCCGCTTTCTTGGGAAGTACCAAAAAAAAAATATAAACAACAAGCATGAGTCCTCGACTCAGCAAAGTACAACCAAGACAACAAACCAAACCTCATAAGCAGACTTTGATTATAAAAATAAAATTGCTCACATGCAATCATTTACAATAACATCATAACTGTTCAACTTTTACTTCCATGCAGTGCAAATGCCACAAATGCACATATCTTTTCTCTTTGTAATTCTTGTAATCTGGAGTATATATCTGTTGATGCATACCCATGCACATACCTTCTAGGACAAGGACCTCAAGCCCTAACTCCACGAGTGTGTGGACCTCATGCTGTCTAATATATGGCGGGGACCTTAAAATATCTCATTACTTGGTTACCACGTAGTCCAAGTATCAAGGATAAATGTAATGATGCAAATGAGCATATATACTTAAGCAACATAAGCATTTAGCAACCAACAACAAGATCATGAGTAAGAATTCATATATGTAAATCATTAATAATTCATGAATATTCTTCGCTCGTGCTACCCACTAATTGCACTTGCCTCAAGCTGTGTGATGTATGATGACAGTAGAGGGTACTACCCCGGATTCATACCACCACCTGAGCATTCATAAAACATACTAAGAAGACAATACATGAGCATACAACATTACAAAAATAAATAAATATCACCGCTCCTAATACATGGCAAAATGATCCCATTTCTACCTTAGCACCGTTCTGTCCAAAAGCGGAGCAGTCACCTTACATAAATCATAACATATGATATAAAACTCCAAAAATCATGAACGTATACTTTATGGAATCCTTAAGAAGTTATCTAATTTTTATGCAGATCAAGAACCCTAATTAATCCATTTCGTAATTTTAATCTGCATTTTACCGAACTCTTGCCAAAAGATGACACCTCTTTGGATAGCAAAATTACAACAATCATAACATCCATTCTGTTTATCCAAAAATTGCATTCTTGGTCTCTTTGAAAACCTTAAGTAATTATCTACAATAGTCATGTTGGTAAAATTCCCTAATTAAATCGTTGACTATTTTTAATCTCCGATTACTACAAGCGCGAACACGATAGAAAACTCTAGGCAGCAGGCTTGCAAGGGCCATAACTCGAAATCTATTCATCCAAATAACGTGAATTAAGAATCTACAGAAAGCTATTGAAATTATCAACAAATCTCTAAGAGATGAAATCTCCAGATTTCGCACTAAAAGTATCCAAAACTATAGCATAATCTGAGCAATGCAGAATCACCGATCGCTACACAATTTCTCCCGACTAGCAAACGTACTAAACAAAATAGAGAGATTTGTTCGTCACCCTTGAAGACCACGGCGATGATCACTGAAATACCCACAAGGTTCCTTTTCTTTTTCTTCTTCCTCTTTCCTTCCTCTCTTCCCTTCTTCCTCTTTTCGATGGCTAGCGGTAGCACCAAATCGATGGGGGCTTGGTGTGGGAGAGGAAGGAAGTATGGCGAGGAGGGATGGGATTTGGTGGCTCTGACCCGGGGAGGCGAGGAGATGGAGGTGGCGACTGGAGGGTGGGAGGTGGGAGGTGAAATGGGAAGGGTGGCCTAGGGTTTGGGGTGCTGCTCTCCTCCCTCCTTTTGGCCGGCTACACTCCCCCCTTGGGCCAAGTTGTCACATCCCCAAGTTAATTACTAGTAATTATTTTGCAACTCATTAGCATGCATTGTGTTTTTGGAGCATTTGCATAAAATATTGCACTTGGAAAATCTTAATCACAAGATTAAACTTTAACCTAAAGCAACTCCCCATGCGTCTCAACATATCTGCGTGCAGGTGTAACAATAGGATATCCCCATGTGATTAAAATCAGCAACGAGGCAATCTAGAGTAGTGGGAGTCACCTTGCGACTAAGAGCATCGGCATCTACATTGGCCTTGCCTCGATGATACTTGAATAGTAAGATCATAATCCTAGATCAATTCTAGCCACCGTCTTTGCCTCAAATTCAAATCATACGGTGAAAATATACTTGAGACTCTTGTGATTTGTGAAGATATCAAAAGACTCTCCGTACAAATAATGGCTCCAAATCTTGAGAGCAAAGACAATCATGACCAATTCCAAGTCATGAGTAGGATAATTCGCTCGTGCTTCTTTAACTGTCTCGATGCATAAGAAATCACCTTATCATCTTGCATAAGCACACAGTCAAGACCCACTTGAGATGCATCTAAAAAGGTTGTGAAGCGTCTCCTTAGTTCGGGAAGAGTGAGAATAGGAGAAGTCACCAATCTCTCCTTCAAAGTGCTAAAACTACGCTCACACTTATCAGTCCACTGGAATCTCATGCCTTTCTGAGTAAGCTAAGACATCAGTTTGGCAATGATAGAGAAATGTTGTACAAAACGCAGATAGTAACCAGCCAAACCCAAGAAACTCCTCACCTCGTTCACATTGGTTGGCCTCTTCCAGTCAACCACTGTAGAGACCTTGCTAGGATAAATAGCAATACCCTTAGGATTGATCACATGACCTAGAAAACCCACTTATGGAATCCAAAACTCACATTTCTTCAGCTTGGCATAGAACTTGTGCTCTCTCAAAGTCTCTAATACTAGTCTTAAGTGACACTCATGATTCTCATTGGTCTTGGAGTAAATAAGAATGTCATCAATGAACACCACCACAAAGTCATCCAGATACTCATGCAACATACTGTTCATGGTCTCCATAAAAAATGATAGGTGCAATAGTCAGTCCAAAAGACACAACTTTATACTTACAATGCCCATACTTGGTGGAGAAAGCAGTTTTCTCAACATCCTGCTCACGCACACGGATTTGATTATACCCCGACTAAAGATCAATCTTGGAGAACACCTGAGCTCCACTCAAATGATCAAACAAGTCCTTAATACGGGGCAATGGGTATCTGTTCTTGATCGTGACTGAGTTAAGCGCACGGTAATCAACACACATGCGCTAACTCCCATCCTTCTTCTCTATGAATAGAACATGAGCTCCCCATGACGCCACACTACGCCTGATCAAACCCTTAGCTGACAAATCATCCAATTGCTTCTTCAATTCATGTTAAAACGGACATGCCAACCGATCTGGAGACAATGAGATGGGCCGAGTGCCCGGAACAAGATCAATGCAAAACTCCACATCTCGCGCAGGAGGCATACCCGGAAACACGGTTGGGAACACATCTGGATAATCGCAAACCACCGGAATCTCCTCAATCCATAAAGCCACGCAGCTTCTCAACCAAGAACCAAGAGAATCCCATTCTTAACCGACGCTGACACAGGAATAGTCCCGCCAACACACAAAGAGAGCACCGAGGCGCACTCTGAAAAGGTCAACGTCTCACGGGCGGAGTCCTGCAAAGTGATGGTCCTACATAAGCAGGATATCACAGCTTCGGTAGGAGTGCAACCAATCCATGCCCAAGATGACATCAAAAGGTTCCAACTAAATGACCATCAGTTAAGTGAACTTCTCCCCATCAATAACAATAGAGCATACAGGGACAAACGATTGTAGCTCACAATAATACCCCCAAGAAAACCCGACCAACACGATTTGAGAGATCCACTTGCACACTTAAGTTCGCTCTCCTACCAAACGCCATTGAGACAAATGAATAGGTAGCCTCTGAATCAAAAAGGACTAAGGCATCAAACGAATCCACAAGCAAAGTACCTATCACCAAGTCAGGATGACCCGCGGACTCCACGGTAGGCATGGCGTACACTCCAGATGGTGCCAAAGTGAAGGAAGACGGTGCCAGGGCAGCGGGAGTGTAACATCCCAATTTTCTTAGCTTTAAAAAAATCTTTTAAATAGTTAGTAGGAGAAAATTCACCATTTGGATTTTATTTGAATTTAAATCAAAAGCTTAATATGGACTTTTTATATCAAAATAATTTAATATGATTAAAGTCAACATGAACAATGGTCAAAACTATTTTATTTGGGTTCCTTGGGCTTGGATATATTTTCGATTTTTGTGGAATTTTTCGAGTTCATTTGCTATTTTCTATTGCTTATTTGAATTTACGGTATTTTCTTAAAAAAAACAAATTTAATTCTTAGATAATCCCTTGGGCGATTTCCAACTTTCGGTTAGCCCATTCCTTCACCGTTTGCCCATTCTCTTTTCCTCGGTATGACCACTTCTTAGCCTTTCCTTCGCGTGAGCACTTGTTATTGAAGCCAGCTTCCCTTCCGTCGCTTTCCTTGTCGGTAGAGTCCTTTGTCGGTGGGGCCTTATACCACGTCGCATCATCTTCAACATGGACTCGAAGTCCATGACCTTCCCGCCTTGGCGCCACGCGTTCATCCGGATTCGGTTCCGTGCCTATTTAAGCAATGCAATAGTGTCAATCTCTTCGCACTGAACTCCTCCTCAAAGCCTGGTGCACCTCTGTTGTCATGGGAGCGCCCATCGCTCGAACCGGGTCCGAGAACCTTGACCGTCGTGCGAGCCCCGTGTCCCTACCACCTCGGCGTGTCACCCCTCATGCTTGCGTGTCGCCCGTGGCGGTCTCGTCGGCGCCACGCATGTGCAAGCGTGCCACCACACCACCCTAGATCCAATCCAATGTGCACCAGTTCACATGAACAAGTCTCACACAAACATGTGGGCCCCACCTGTCGAATTTCCTCTTATTTCTTTTCATCTGGAAAATCTCTTCGACGTCGGTAGACGCGTCATTATTCGATTTTTACATTAAAGAATAATTGAGAATAATCCAAAATTAGGGTTTCTTTAGATTTCAATCTTCCAAAGCGCATATCTTTTGCATCGAACTCCGTTTGAGCCCATTCAAATTTCTAAATTCATCTAAATTCAAGATCTACCTATCTGAGATTTTTATTTAATTTTTTGGAGTTGTTTTGCCTCTGTTCTTATTTATTTTGTTTGTTTGTTTGTTTAGTTTTGCGAGTAGACGCGTCGATACTTGGAGGTTTTGAAGAACAAGGAGCATCTCAAGACCAAGATCAATACCAAGACCTTTTCCAAGGCAAGTTATACCTTTGATCATGTTGAATCCCAGTTTTCTAAAATTACTTTGATTTAAATTATTGTATTTACTTTAATTATTTATTTCAATGCTTTTGGGATTAGTTAATATCCAATTTGTTATGACCTCCTTGTCTAAATTGTATGGCATAATCTTTTGTCACCCTAGTTTGGTTATTTAGCTGGTGCTATTGTACTACCAACGTGGGTTGGTTAGATGCAATTAGTTTGCTTAGCCATGCCACGACTCATCATCTCATGTAGTTGCAAATATAAACTTGACTAAGTGACCATGGAACTATGTGACAGAATCTGTGTGCGCTATGTGCTATTACTAGTTGACGGCATATGTTGCACTTAACCAACAGGGTAGGAAAGGATTTGAAGCAGAGGCAAGTGGGTGTGTGATATTTTGGTGGAGCTATGTGCGTGGGCTTAATAACATGTGTGCATAGGGATTTGTAGTTTAATTGGAAGTCTTGCCTTGGTCAATTAAGGACTTAACTTTGTGCGCCATTGAACTAAGCCTTTCGTACAACCACATGCATGGTAAGGGACGGGCCTATTAGTAAGTTATGGAGTCTTGGCATTGATTACTCGGGTAGTAGGTTAGGCTATGTGCATGGGTGGAGGTGTGCTACCAGGTTGTCACATCACGGGCGGTTCGCCGTGTCCACATCCAGCGGTGTGTGTCGACTAACTTCCTATGTGGGGTTGTCGGCGGTTTGTAGGCACACTTGGGAGTGTCAATGTTAAGATGAAGTTTGAACTGTTTTGTTACGGCTAGTGCTAGCTACACTAGTTGTATCTTGTGGGTAAAGTGTACAAACTCTGCAGTGTTAAACAATCTATTGAATAGCGCGTCATGATCATGGACAAGCTTCGGTGATTTCACACGAGGGTAGATTTTCATGAAAACCTTGGGAAGGAGTTGTGTGACCTAATTCATATGGCTATGTGAATAACCTGTTTAGGCTATGTGTCTTTGTGAAATAAAAGCTGTCAAATTATTATTGTCTATTTGTTTTAATTATGCTTTCAATCTATTACTTATATTTAAATTGCAAATGTTGCATTTACGCAAAAAAAACCACGAAAACCATTCCTTTGGAATAAGCACGCATCTATAATTTCATTTCTATGGTATGACTTGCGAGTGCGGTGTGTACTCATGCTTGTTGTAAAACATGCAGAAGAGAGGAGTCGTGCTTTGCTTTTGAGGAGGAGTTCATCGAAGGTGCTTGATCGTGAGGGTCTTGATCGATTAGTTGCATGTGGTGAATTGATGGGATTAATTGAAGTTTCTTCGTTCATTGCTATTTTATTTCTTTGCTAGCCTGTGTGGCTTAATAATTATAAACTTCGACCTTAAGGTCAAAACCCTTATTTGTTATCAAATTACTCGTTTATGTTATTAATCGCTTGTGTGGATCGATATTCACCTATGTTGACCTTGTGTGCACTAAGCGTGAGCTGGACTAGTGCATTATACACGAGGGTCGAGTGCATATTTTGGGTCCCGACAGAGGTGGTTTTAGAGCCATCTTGGTATGTAGTCTTACCCTTAGATTGGTCGTCTTAGAGAGTCCAAATTATTTTCTAAAGAAAATTAACTTGCAAGATTAAATGAATTGCTAACTCTCCTCATGTCTCTCGACTCATCTATTGCT
The DNA here is from genome assembly GCA_036346405.1 of Phyllostachys edulis. NCBI lineage: Eukaryota > Viridiplantae > Streptophyta > Magnoliopsida > Poales > Poaceae > Phyllostachys > Phyllostachys edulis. Next base: position 85,757,068 of record CM070548.1, on the reverse strand, counting down.
ATAATCTTTTCCTCTCTCATTGTTTTAACTTGGTTCCCACCCTTTTGTCCGTCTTCTGAGATGCTTCATTCCTCGGAGGCGCAAAGCGGACTTGCCCTGTTGTGGAAGCTATTGCAAGTACTTGGAGGCTTTGATCGTCCCATGTATCGTGGCAACCAATGGGTGGTAAATGGCGAGATCGTGGAGTAATCTGCCGTTTGACGATCTCGCGCCGGAAGAGCACTAAAGCCGACAAGCCGTTAAACATCTCCGTCGGAAGGATCACCTTAGCGTAAGGAATTCAAGAGTAAATCACGCTGGCCATCCTCGAAATTTGCCACATCTCGCACGAGGCTGCGAAACACCGTCTTCGCTACCATCCCATTTGCCGCCGTGGATCGACCAACCGCTACCGAATCTCACGGATGGAGAAGACGATGCCACGATGGTGCACCTCGCCCGATTCATGAGCTCAAGAAAGTCATTGGAAGCAACCGCCCGGCAGTGGAGTCGCCTATGAGGCCCTACAAAGAGTGAAGAAAGGATCGCCACCTTTGGAAGAAGCCCTCTATGGTCGGCACAACCATGAGGAGGAACAAGAAGAAGAAGAAGATCACGAAGAAGAAGAAGATCTGAAGAAGACCAGGAGGTTCGGAGGAGCCAATCAAAGCTATGAGCGGGAAGAATAGCACACACTTGCCAGAGCACACCACTGCACAGTTCGAGGACATCAAGACCAATTAGCGAAGATGCCGACCCCTTCCAAGTCTCTGACGTGGCGGAGCATCATAGTGGTTGTGGAGGCTACCTTAGCGACTAAGATCGCTAGAGTCTTAGTTTGTCAGGCTTAGCCAAGTTTCCTTTTGAGTCGCCCTTTAGGCGTTAGTTTGTGTGCTTAGGTTCGTTTTATTTCCCTTGTGTGCCGGTATGAGCTGCAAAAGCCCTTAGGCATTGTTGCAAGCCATACTAAAACCCTTAATAAATAAAGATGTTCATTTGGTTTGCTTGAACTGTGTTTGTTGGGTTTAACCTACCCCTAGATTAGCTCTTAACTCATCTTATGCTTTCTACCTTATCTAACCCATGGAGCTTCACGGATGGTTCGGACTCGCCATCTTGCTTAAGTGGATCCGGAACCCAAGGATCGAGAAGGCAGCAGCGGACCCCTCTGGGAGCAGTACCACCACAAGCACCCCTCTTGACTTGCGAGAACTTTGGAGCTTTCATGGCGGCCTGAGACCGAGTTGATGTATACTATGATGAACCACACGCAAAGCATGAGCAATCGAACAACAACAACAACAACCATCATCCTGGAGCCCAGTTGCTCATGGACACCAAGGACCATCAAACTTCTTTGAATTCATGACTAGCCCTCCAACCTTTTACGGTAATGTGTCACCAATTGAAGGCGATGATTGGCTTTGGGTTATTGAGAGGAAGCGCTAATCACTCAATGTAGCGACCATGAGAAGGTTACGTATGCTACTCACGGATGGAAGGCATAGGCTGGCTTGAATGGTGGGAGAATTTCAATGTGACACATGAGGCATACAAAATATCACTTGGGAAGAATTTGCATGACATTCGCCGATATCATGTACTGAAGGTATTATGGATCTGAAGAAGGATGAATTCCGTGCCCTGAAGCAAGGAGCTATGTCAGTGACTGACTATCTGAATAAGTTTTCTCAACTAGCTCACTATGCTCCAGAGGACGTCGCTACTGACAAGTCTCGCCAAAGTCGCTTCTTGAAGGGTTTGAACTCAGGACTGCAAGTTAATCTACTTGCCCACACTTTCCCAGACTTTCAAGAGTTGGTTAACAAGGCATTGGTTATGGAAGACAAACGCAAGGAGCTGGAGGACAATGCATAAGCGAGGATGGCCCGACAAGGAAGTCACCGATCGACCAAAGAGCAAGAGTGGTACATAGCAGTAATCGGTTTCCACCGCAGAGTTCTTCGGGACACATGCACCAACCTCGGCACCTCGTCCGGTTGCTCGAAACCCTCGCAACCTGCGCCAACCAACCAACCCAAGGAGCAATCGGCGAAATTATCGGAGAGTTTGCTATTCTTGTCGTCAACGGTCGCCATCGGTGTCGCGAAGGGACAATCACCCGATCCATTTTAATCTTGGAGCTACACCTAAGACCCCAGCGTAAACAACCAAGGAGTTCCTCAGCGTACCGATCAACGGGAGGCGCCTCGATCGTAGTCGAGTCGTGTCAACCACGTCACTCGGAAGGGGCCCAAAGCACCGAGCGTCGTCTTGGGTAAGTTTCTAGTAAACTCGATTACACCGCATCGAGTTCTATTTGATTACGGAGCTTCGCATTCCTTTGTTTACAGAGTTTTGGCGAGAATAATTTGGAAGTTATCGCCTAAAGCATACTCTGTTAGTCGATGCTTTGGAAGCGAGCTAAGTTCTAAAGTGGGATGTTTAGGGGCTAAGCTACTCATAGCTGGAGTTGAGTTTCTAGCCAACCTCATTGTAATAGACACCCAGACCTTAGATGTCATTCTTGGCATGGATTGGCTAACCAAGCATAAAGCCGTGTTAGATTGTGGCCGCAGAGCCATTGCAATTGAGGATACTAAAGGAAACAAGGTAGAATTTCAAGCTACCTCGATGCGTGATGGACACACGATAGTCAATAGTTTAGAAGCGATCGCTTTGGAAGATGTGCCTATTATCAAACATTATCGAGCGTGTTTCGGAAGAGTTACCCGAATGCCACCGGACCATGACATCGAGTTTGTCATCGATCTAGTGCGGGACATCACCTATTTCTAAGAGACCCTATCGGATGCCGGTAGATGAGTTAGTGGAAATGAAGAAGCAAATAGAAGAGCTTACGGAGAAAGGATTTATAAGACCTAGTTAAATGGCCGTAGGAGCACCGGTTTTGTTAAATCGGGAAGAAAGATGGAAGCATGAGGATGTGCATCGATTATCGATCTCTCAATGAAGTCACCATCAAGAACAAGTACCCATTACCTCGGATTGATGATCATTCGATCGGATGAAGGGGAGGGTGTTCTCGAAGATCGTCTGCGATCGGTTATCATCAAGCGAAAATTTGTCCTAAGGATATACCTAAGGCGCTTTCTCAACACGGTGCGGACATTATGAGTTCTTAGTCATGTCCTTTAGTGCGACTAACGCCCTGCCTATTTCATGAATATGATGAATAAAGTGTTCATAGAATATTTGGATAAGTTAAGTAGTGGTGTTTATCGATGATATTTTGGTCTACTCAAGTCCGAAGAGGAACATCTTTGGACATTTGAGGTTAATCCTAGAAACTTCGGGAGCATCGGTTGTATGCAAAGTTTAGTAAGTGTGAGTTACGAAAAAGGAGGTTGATTTCCTTGGTCATGTGATGGCGGTGAGGAGTAGCCGTCGACCTGGTAAAGTCAAGCGATACTACATTAGAACTGACCCAAAGATCACTTTCGGATTCGCGATTTCTTGGGAATGGCGAGGATATTATCGCTGTTTTATTGAAGGATTCTCAACGATTGCTAAACCTCTTACGCGAGTTGTTGAAAAAGGAGAAGTTCACTTGGACCCGACTTGTGAAGAAAGTTTTCGGGAGTTGAAGAAGCGTTTGACTTGTTGATCTTGATTTTGCGGACATCATAAAGACTTTGATATCTATTGTGATGCTTGGCGTCAAGGATTAGGATGTGTCTGATGCAAGAAGGAAAAAGCTGTAACTTATCGTCAAGACAATTAAGGCCTCATGAGGAGAATTACCCTACCCATGATGTAGAATTAGTTTGCCGTAGTGCGCTTTAAAGATTTGGCATCATTACCTTATCGGTAACTGGTGAAGTATATCTGATCATAAGAGTCTAAAGTATATCTTCACTCGATCGATTGAACATGAGACAAAGAAGATGGTTAGAGTTGATAAAGGATTATAACCTTGGAATCCATTACCACCGGGTAAAGCTAATGTAGTTCTGAGCGCTTTAAGCCGTAAGAGCTATTACAATCTTGCCGTGGAAGTAAAGAGGCTTGTTGAACTTCAAGAGGAATTAGGAAGTGAAGCTAGAGGTTGTGTCTGAAGGATTTGTAGCAGATCTAGAGGTGCGATCTACCTTGGAAGCGAGATTCAAAGCTCAACCAAAGGACCCGTATTCTCGGACATCAAGCTTAAAATGACGGAAGGAAAATGTAAAGACTTCACCTTAGATGATCAAGGTATCTTGTGGAATAATGGGCGTATTGCGTGCAGGATGTCGATGGGTTAAGGCAGATTAATTTTGAAAGAAGCTCACGATTCAAAGTATTCAATTCACCGGTAGTACCAAGATGTACAAGGATGTTAAGAACAAGTTTTGGTGGCCAAACATGAGCGAAGTTGTAGAGTTCGTTGCCTTGTGCGGCGTATGTCGAGAAAATAAGCGAGCACGAGACGATGAGTGTCTTTGCAACCTTGAAGATTCACGAGTGGAAGTGGGAAGAAATCGGAATGGATTTCATTACCGGTTTACCCAAGACTCAATCGAGTTCTGATTCGATTTGGGTAATAGTGGATCACTTGACCAAAGTTGCTCATTTCTTGCCAGTCAAAACCACTTACTCAGGAGACCGCCTTGCAGAATTATATATGTCAAGAATTGTCAGTTTGCACGGTGTGCCTAAGAAGATAGTGTCAGATCGAGGATCTCAGTTCACCTCCCATTTTTGGCAGAGTCTGCACGAAGCCTTAGGGACTCATCTGAATTCGATCTTGCATACCATCCCAGACGGATGGGCCGGTGAAAGAGTTAATCAGATATTGGAAGATATGTTGAGAGCCTATGCTCTAGCCAATGCTACCCGTTGGGATAAGAGTTTGCCGTATCACGAAATTTTACGTACAACAACGATTATCGGGCGATCTGCAAATGTCACCGTTTGAAGCTTTGTATGGTCGTGCTGTAGAACCCCTACGAATTGGTCGAAATAGCGAGCGTTTGGTTTTGGGCGGACATTATTCAAGAAGCGAAAGAGCAAGTGGCTATGATTCGAGAAAGGCTATCGCGATAATCGTCATCGTGATCTCGACTTTGAGCGAGAGGATTTTGTTTATCTTGAGTTACTCCCTCGAGAGGTGTAAAGAGATTTCATGCCAAGGAAAACTAGCCCCGGATATGTCGGCCCGTTCAAGATATTGGCTCGTCATGGAAGTAGCCTATCGATTGGGCTGCCCGCGGTCATTAAGCGGGAGTACATGATGTCTTTCATGTCTCTCGATTGAAGAAGTGTCTCCGGTGCGGAAGAACAAGCCAGTTGGAGTCAATCGAGTGAAAGAAGATCTCACTTATAAAGCGACCAATCAAGATTTTGGATGTCGCGAGCGCCATACTAGAAGCAAGACCGTTCATTTTGCAAGGTTTAGTGGAGCAACCACTCAGAAGAAGAAGCCACATGGGAGGCGTGAAGGCAATGGCAAGAGTTCCTAGCCTTTTCTCTAGCTGCTTTGAATCTCGGGGCGAGATTCCTTTAAGGGGAGGTTTGTAACATCCCAATTTTCTTAGCTTTAAAAAAATCTTTTAAATAGTTAGTAGGAGAAAATTCACCATTTGGATTTTATTTGAATTTAAATCCAAAGCTTAATATGGACTTTTTATATCAAAATAATTTAATATGATTAAAGTCAACATGAACAATGGTCAAAACTATTTTATTTGGGTTCCTTGGGCTTGGATATATGTTCCAGATTTTTGTGGAATTTTTCGAGTTCATTTGCTATTTTCTATTGCTTATTTGAATTTACGGTATTTTCTTAAAAAAAACTAATTTAATTGTCAGATAATCCCTTGGGCGATTTCCTTCGGTCAGCCCATTCCTTCACCGTTTGGCCCATTCTCTTTTCCTCGGTCGGCCCACTTCTTGGCCTTTCCTTCCGTGTGAGCACTTGGCCTTTGAAGCCAACTTCCCTTCCGTCGCTTTCCTTGTCGGTAGAGTCCTTTGCCGTGGGGCCGCCTTCCACGTGTGCATCGTCTTCAACATGGACTCGGAAGTCCATGACCTTCCGGCCTAAGCGCCACGCGTTCGTCTCGGATTCCCGATTCCGTGCCTATTTAAGCAATGCAATAGTGTCAATCTCTTCGCGGGAACTCCTCCTCAAAAGCCTGGCGTGCCTCGTTGTCATGGGGCCCCATCGCCCTGAACCCCCAGTCCGAACCACGACCGCCGTGAGCCCGTGTCCCTACCACCTCGGTAGCGTGTCACCCCTCATGCTTGCGTGTCACCCCGTGGCGGTCTCGTCGGCGCCACGTCGCGTAGCGTGCCACCAGACCACCGCCCAGATCAATCCGATGTGCACCAGGTTCACATGAACCGTCTCACGACATGTGGGCCCCACCTATCGAATTTCCTCTTATTTCTTTTCTTCGGAAAATCTCTTCGCTAACGTCGATCGGCGTCATTATTCGATTTTTACATTAAGAATAATTGGAATAATCCAAAATTAGGGTTTCTTTAGATTTCAATCTTCCAAAGCCCATATCTTTTGCATCCGAACTCTGTTTGAGCCCATTCAAATTTCTAAATTCATCTAAATTCAAGATCTACCTATATGAGATTTTTATTTAATTTTTTGGAGTTGTTTTGCCTCTGTTCTTATTTATTTTGTTTGTTTGTTTGTTTAGTTTTGCGAGTAGGCGTCGATACTTCGGGAGGTTTTGAAGAACAAGGAGCATCTCAAGACCAAGATCAATACCAAGACCTTTTTCAAGGCAAGTTATACCTTTGATCATGTTGAATCCGTTTTCTAAAATTAATTTGATTTAAATTATTGCATTTACTTTAATTATTTATTTCAATGCTTTTGGGATTAGTTAATATCAATTTGTTATGACCTCCTTGTCTAAATTGTATGCCATAATCTTTTGTCACCTAGTTTGGTTATTTAGTTGGTGCTATTGTACTACCAGCGTGGGTTGGTTAGATGCGATTAGTTTGCTTAGCCATGCCACGACTCATCATCTCATGTAGTTGCAAATATAAACTTGACTAAGTGACCATGAAACTATGTGATAGAATCTGTATCTGCTATGTGCTATTACTAGTTGATGGCATATGTTGGACTTAACCAACGAGGTGGGAAAGGATTTGAAGCGGAGGCAAGTGGGTATGTGATATTTTGGTGGAGCTATGTGCGTGGGCTTAATAACTTTGTGTGCATAGGGACTTGTAGTTTAATTGGAAGTCTTGCCTTGGTCAATTAAGAACTTAACTTTGTGCGCCATTAAGCCGAGCCTTCGTACAACCACATGCACGGTATGGGGCGGGCCTAACTTAGTAAGTTATGGAGTCTTGGCATTGATTACTCGGGTAGTAGGTTAGGCTATGTGCATGGGTGGAGGTGTGCTACAGTAGTCACATCACGGGCGATTCGCGTGTCACATCAACGGTGTGTGTTAGACTAACTTCCTATGTGGGGTTGTCGATGATTTGTAAGCACCTTGGGAGTGTCAATGTTAAGATGAAGTTTACGGCTTGTTTTATTACGGCTAGTGCTAGCTACACTAGTTGTATCTTGTGGGTAAAGTGTACAAACTCTGCAGTGTTAAACAATCTATTGAATAGCGTCGTCATGATCATGGACATGCTTTCGGTGATTTCACACAAGGGTAGATTTTCATGAAAACCTTGGGAAGTGGTGTGTGACCTAATTCATATGGCTATGTGAATAACTTTGTTTGAGGCTATGTGTCTTTGTGAAATAAAAGCTGTCAAATTATTATTGTCTATTTGTTTTCATTATGCTTTCAATCTATTACTTGTATTTAAATTGCAAATGTTGCATTTACGCAAAAAAGAACCAGAAACCATTCCTTTGGAATAAGCTGCATCTATAATTATATTTGTCGTGGTATGACTTGCGAGTACGGTGTGTACTCATGCTTGTTGTAAAACATGCAACGAAGAGAGGAGGAGTCGTTACTGCTTTTGAGGAGGAGTTCATCGAAGGTGCTTGATCGTAGGGTCTTGATCGATCGGTTACTGTGGTGAATTGATGGGATTCATTGAAGTTTCCTCGTTCATTGCTATTTTATTTCTTTGCTAGCCTGCGTGGCTTAATAATTGTTAACTCGACCTTAAGGTCAAAACCCTTATTTGTTATCAAATTACTCGTTTATGTTATTAATAAGCTTGTGTGGATCGATATTCACCTATGTTGACCTTTGTGTGCACTAAGCGTGATCTGGACTAGTGCATTATACGGAGGGTCGAGTGCATATTTTGGGTA
>CM070548.1:85672237-85748732 GCA_036346405.1 Phyllostachys edulis | reverse complement strand
TAGACTTCCTTTAAGTACTATTCGTGAGGTTCATAACAGTTATAAAGTGAGCTTTTGATATGTGGGGCTTGTTTTGATGAGCCTCGACTTTGACAGAAAATATTGATCTAGTCAAGAATCCTCGGTCAACGCCTATCAGATGCTTTGTTGCACATTGAGGGTTTTTCTCTCTGTTTTATGTGATGTTGCCCTCGTCTGTTGGTTTGATGCACACAGCTGAGGAAGGAAAATAGTGCTTCCTAGCATCTTGTTGCACGGATGTATTATGTTGTTGCGTGCCGTGCTTTTTTGTTGGGAGGGGTCGATTTTTGCTGCGCTTGACATGGGGGATAGGACGATGAACGATGGATGCCCAGATCGAACGATGGAAAAGCTTCAATTGTATGTTCGGACGCTTGTCGCTCCCTTAGTGGATACATGAAGGAAGCCAAGGACGAAGGTATATGATAGCGCATGGTCTTGTGTACACTACACCAGTTGGACGCTTGTCGCTCCCTTAGTGGATACATGAAGGATGCCAAGGACGAAGGTATAGTTAGTGCATGGTCTTGTGTACACTACATCAGTACTACCTTGTGGCCTTTGGGGCTCTTGGACTTTGTCTTATTCCTCGCCTCCGTTTCTGTATGAAGGCATCATCATATATAAGTACACCACTACTATCTGTGGTAGGGTAGAACGGTTCGATCTAGGCAGTACATTATCATGTTAAAGCAGATTATTAATGTTTAGGATACACTGCAGGAAAATTAATATATACCTTGCACCGTACAAAATCACACTAGCTAGCTAGTTCGTGTGATGCTTTTTCATGCAAACAGTGGTGAACAGAAAACTCACAGTTTTGTGTTGAAATTTGCCTTTGTTCGTTTCACCTAAACGCAATCGAGTTCAGTTTTGAAATTGTGTGTGGAACATAACTTCTCTTTCCACATCCTGCTTTTTACTGAAATGTTCCGTGATTTTAGTACAACCCTGCCGCCAGTTTATCCCACGAATGGAGCTTCTTGTCTGCCATTTATTGCACCTGAAATGCTGGAGTTTTTTTAATTTATTGGATTCGATATATTGCCTGATGTCTTAAATTATATCGTCAGTGATCATGCCGTTTACTGGCAAAGGTCGGGACATAGATATGTCATGGCAATGCAGAGTGATCTATGTATGGTCCGTCCGGTCTCCGCGTATCTACGGAAATTTCCGTCGGTAAGTTTTTATCATTTGCCTTCAGTTCAATTGTTCATATGGCGTTTATATTAAAACTAGCATGTTGGTCATTGCGCGGCTAGCTTTGTTATGTTTTGGTTGTACTTACATAGATTTACCAGTTGCATGCCCTTGCGTTGCAACGAGAAGCCATACTTTGCACCAAAATTTTTTACACAATGTGCACTAATTGTGTCTAAAGCAAACTATTCACTTGAATGTACAATTATCGGATGTTCAAATCATTTCATGGCGTGAAACATACAAATTGCCAACATTTTTTTACTAAGTCAAACTGAAAATTATCTCTAATTTTGCAATTAACCGAATTCGACTTTGTATCCATGCCGGACACCGCACCGACCCGCACGCTCTAGGGGCTGCAACCGACTATAACTCTTGTTTCTTGTCCGTTTGGACCCTTCTTCCTCACTCTATAAATATACCTTTGTAGTTTCATGTTGAGAATGCATCGAGTTGCACATTTAGACGATTGGTCATGTCATGTCATCTCGTGCTTGTAATATCCCTCATATAGTGATTTCGCCTTCGTGTGCCCGTGATTTTTCTTGCAAAGGTATTTGATGTAAAAATCTATGTCTCGTGTTCTTGATCATATTTGTTATTTGTTTTGTGCAACAATTTGTTTCACAGTAGAGGAATGGATGCTTACCCAACAAATCACATAGTTAATTCTCCACCAAATCAGCTTCGTTCGTGGACAACACATATTTCGATCAATGCCTCTTCCAAGTCTCATAATATCTGAGAAGCTTCATTGCTAACTCTTGTCAAATCTGCAATTCTTCCTCCTTTACTAGGAGCATTTAGCAAGAAAACAAAGTAAGCATATATTATCTTGCCAAGACTAACATGCAAGCATTCTATGACAAATAATATAAATATGTATTATCTAGAGGTAAAGAACAAATAAATTCTCGAAAAAACATGGATCTATGAGCATATGAGAAGGAGATGAAGGAGGTAGGGAATGTGAAGTACAACACAATTCTCCAAAAAACATGGATCTATGAGCATATGAGAGGGAGATGAAGGAGGCGGGAATCAAGTATAGCACAATTTGTTTTATAGATGGGCGAAGAAGTATCTGTGATAACCAAACACACAATCCCGTTTGTACCTTGAGTGAAAGCGCTGCGATCAAGATGCATGGAACCGCTAACATCAAGCTCGATGGTTGCCAAGTAAATGATCTCCAATCCGCTCTTGGTACTCCTAGAACAGGTCGTCGACCATGGCATAACCCGAGGCGGTCATGTGCGAGCAAGGGCGTGCGGCGCCTTCCCTACCGATCCATGCAACAATTTTCCAATGTATCGATTGGTGGGTTGTCTCCATTGCTTTGCAATCGGCACACCTCCCAGTGTCGCCACCTCGGCATCGCTCACCTTGGATACCCTATCTTCTCGCGAAGAAGCTATATGATTCGATGATCGCCCGGCATCGCTGGCGAAACCGAAGTAGAGAGGACAACGGCAGTGCTGATGACAGGAGGGGCGACAGTGGCGTGATTACTGTCGGTGTGGTGGTGTGGATGCAAGATGTTGTAGACATGGTGGCGGCATAGGAGAGCAGGGAAGGAGCGGTGATGATGGTGAGGCTAAGTAGCAGCAATGCGGATGAAAGATGTGGCAGCGGTGTTGATGCAAGGAGAGGAGTGGCGGCGAGGGTGGGGGCTGACGGGTTGGTTTTCCATATCAATGGGTAGACATTTGGTGGCTCACATGTGGGAGGCAAAGGGAGGAACGAACCACCACCAAGTCTTTCTTTTAAGTAGTAGAGATAAAAAACTAGATTAATATAGCTTCAAGAATTACTTCACTCAGTTGAATACTAACATGAAACCTCTCGCGGCATCTCGATTCCATAGGTGCTTGTTTGTCTCAAAACTCTCAAGCACTTGTGTAGATTATGTTGGCATAATACGTACATTCAAGAAAAAAAAATTCCCAGAATTATGTGTGATATGTACTAAGCCTATATTGGGTCAACATAAAAAAAAAGATTGCCCATGCAAGTAGCATTTTGAATCTAAGTATACCCTAATGCACAGTCTTGCGCTTCTTACCTTCAATTCGAACTCACCAACCTGAGTAGGAGACAATCACGAACAAGCATGCTTCCAAGAACTAGTCTCTAGCCTCTACCTCTCAATCTTACTTTTAAGTGGCATGTTCTATCCTCGTAGCTTGAGCACCGAAATAAGCCTTTTGTAGTATATTGTGGTGTCTGACCACCTTGTATTGTTAGGGTCAGACTTTGGCACACAACTTTGAAAAATCGATCAGATTTTGGTTTTGGTTTGTTAACAATGTGAACCAAACTAAATTTTGGTAACACTAATGAAAATTGGTTATCGTTTGGTTTACTACTAATATTTAGTAATACCAACAAAAATTTGGTAACACCAGCAAAATCCAATGTCACACACGTGTAATCCAAGGGTGAGGAAATCGGTCACAAAAATTTGGTTTGGCCGCAATCCAAACAACGTTAGCCAAATTTTGTGGGTATTACTGTCGGACCTCGGGTTTTAAATACCCGAAGCTCTCGTGTGTGTACCATACTAGTTCCATGATCAGTGGCTAGTAAACACATCCACAACATTGATAAACACATTCATACATATAAAATAAAACAACATATAGTACATAACTCAAGCGATTACATTATTTACAACACAAAGGCCGACTGGCCAAGTAAAAGCTTAAGTATCAGAAGTAGCAAATGTAACAGCGGAAGCAAAATATGTAATAAATCCAAAATCCTAGTGGCATGCCCATCCGAACCCTCGGGTAACCAACAAGAGACAAGTCCTAGAAAGACCCACACTTTGGACCATCCATTTTCGGTGCAAAGAAGGCGTCATTCCAAGATAGGCTCATCCTCTAAGTCTAAACAACAATTTAAGAAGATTGATGTAACACCTGGCTATTTGGAAGCCAAGATGTCACCTAAATACACTAACATACAACCACATTGCGGAAGAACTCGAATAAGATATCATATAAAGGCATAAATAAAACATCTAAAACATGGAGAAGGTATCCTTCCTTCACCATTTAATTTTATTTATTACAGTTCATCATTAATCTAGATTCACAAGTAGTAATAAATCAACAAAGATCATGGAGAAGGTATCCTTCCTTCCCATCTAGATTTATTTATTACAGTTCATCAATAATGAACGAAAGATAGAACTAATTTATAATCTTGAACTTGAATAGGATGATGTAAATGAGTAGTGTGTGTCTACTCCTCCCAAGTGAGTCAACATCAATGATTACCTAAAAAACAAACAACGCAAGAATGAGTCCAAGACTCAAGCAAGTCATGATGAATAAATGGAACATACCACAAACATTAACAAGTCAACATCATTGAACAATATGACAAAATCACAGAATGAGTATTTGAATGAATGGAGTGAATGGAATGGAGGGACTACACACATGCATATACCGGTATTGCTAGTGACACACCCGTCGGTGTTCACTTAAGCCCGTCATTTAACAAAAGGCAGGGATTCAAGCCCCGTATGAAGAACATTTCATACTGGTGTCCCAAACTGCCCACATTGAATGGTGGGGCCCACATTGGAATGGTGGGTCTTACATGCCCATCCTAGAATTGATGGGTCTTTTTAATTCACTCCGTGGATGGAACATGAAAAATGAATGCATAGAATGAAATATGTATATTGAAAAGACATGCTCTCTAATCATGGAGATAACACACATGCGGAAGGAACATGAACTTAAACATTATCATGGATCTTAGAAAAAAACACAGGGTCAACATCAAGCATTCAACATTTCCCAAATATCAGAACATCAAGGTACTTGCCTTCCGCGATGCGATGCATTATGAGGCAAAGGTGATACTCCTAAACCCGAAGCTTCACTGCCTAAACAAATAAATAACTGAAATAAGGATACGATGAACACGACATTACTGAATAACGTTCTACAATGCTTCTGGCGATTCAATATTTAACTAGAAACTCTAAACTGAAAACCAGCAAGATTCTGCCCTAAACCGCCTCTGGACAGCAGCACGGTAATTAACATATCTCATGATCTGGAACTCGAAAAGAGGTGAGCCTAGTTTCTGTGGATTCTTAACTGACCAATCTACAATACTCTAGTTGATGAGATAAACCAATTCGGCCAATAAAGTATGCTAACAGAAGGTTGAACTTTCAGAACAGAAACTGCCTAAAAGAACAAACAGCAGTATTAAAACGATCATAACTTTTAATCTATAACTCCGAATTGATCGTTCTTTAACAATCTGGAAAGGTTATCAAATTCTCTACAAAAGTATAGTTGGGTGAAAACCCATATTATCCCAATTACATTTTCATATGTTACGAAATAGCAAAACAGATTAATCGCGCTGAAATCTGGACAACAGATACTAAATCTATCATATCTTTTGACTCAAATGTCGGAATCAAGTGAACTCGGTGGCCACAGAAAGTTAAGAACAACCTCTAGGAGATCAAAACTATTGGTTCGGCCTCTAAGACGTCGAAACAGCCCACACAACATACTGGACAGATTTGATCTACTGGCAGATTTAACTCGATCCAATCAAACTAATCTAATTTCGCATCTAAACAACATCAAAACAGCGGGGAAACAAATTGATACCCTTGGAGACGCGTGAAACGCTAAACAAAAACCCACGAAGATGATCTTGTTCTTCTCCTCCTTTCTTCTTCTCCCTTCTTCTCCTTCCACCATGGCCGGCGGCACCTCGGAGCTTCTTCCTCATCTTGGTAGAGCAGTAGGGAGGGGGGGCTGCTATAGTACCGCATGCTACAGTGTGGCGTGGTACTGTAGCAGAGGTTAGGGTTTTGGGGAAGGGCACCCCTTCTTGACCCCACTACAAGGCCGGCCCACTTGGCTAGGACGCCTTGGCAGAAAGCCCAAGGTCCAATCCTCCCTCAAATCTTGAATTTTCTTTTAATTTTTCTCTAAACTTTAGTGCATTCAAATTTGAATAAATTTCTCTTCTAATAATATGTTCTCTCTATTTGATATTCGGTATTACAATTGAGTACATTATGTACTCAATGAGACTTGTAGTGTATCACAAAATTTATATAAATGCATGGCTAATTAAGAGGTGAGACTTTATGCTACAAGTTATTTTGCACTAAGCAAATTTTATTTGCAATATCGCATGTAGTATTTTGCAACGGAATTTTTAAAGAGCGATTAAGTAGATAAAGGACAACAAGTAAGTAATTGAATAAATAACAACTCGCAACCCTCCCCTACTGTGAGTAATATCTTATTTTAACCATAGACATGACACTCAACTCAAACATAAACCAACAAACCATTTCCCATATTTTCCAATGAAATTATTTTTATGATAACCAATACTATACCCGATGGACCGCACTATGCACACGCCATGACCTCAAGCACAGCTATTAAAAAGATTATGCGATACTCGAATTCTCTAGTTTGTTTGAACGCAAGTAGAGGTGTACAACTTACCAACAAAGACACGGATTCTCTAGTTTGTTTGGCATCCATCGATACCACCGCTCACTAACCATTGGTAACAATCTAGAGCACGAGTTGAAGCCTTTACATCACCTAGTCCTATCCTTGCACTAGCCTAGCGAATGAACACTCTCACTTCACCCGGTACACCTCCGTCTCGGTGAGGCATTCACCATTGTGTTAGTAGGATTTGTTCCCAACGCCTCGGTGAAGGGAGTCCTTTGAACATGCCTACACTGGTCATGTTCAGATCTGCATGACCTACCAACATGCAAGGCTAGTTTTCGATGATTTAATTAGCTAAGGACGACCCATACCGCACATGTGGTTGTACATTTAGGCTTTAGATTGGGAGCACCGGCATTCGGTCCTTATTTGACCCGAGGGAGGATCTCCCCCTATCTACTTGTGAGATACACCTCTCACACTTCTCAGAATATAATATAACTCGCATGTATCACATACAAAATAAGTTTTTCATTTTTATTTTTATACAAAATAACAAAGGTAAACCCCTCTGGATCATCATTTCAAAAACTCCCAAATTCATGTTCATCATGTCATCCTTTTAGAAAATTTTAGTATATGTCGACTCAGAGTAACACCCTCAAATCCTCTCAGTATTCAACACTAGCCCTCGAACAAAGAGCTAGTGTACACATCATGTAATACCCCAAATTTTCGATTAGAGAAAATATTTTTCTGGAGAGGGAAACTTATTCAATTTCGAATGCATCCAAGTTTAGAGATGGAATTCGGCTCAAATTCTGTTTTTCTTAGCGCGTTTGGACTTTGGGCTCTTGGCCCATTGTGTAGCAACCTTTAGTGGGTGGCCTTTGTGGAAATGAAAGGGGAGGGTGCCCTTAACCCTAGCCGCCCAACCCTTCTCCCCCTGGTCGAACTCCCCACCCCCTTCACTTCATTTGGCCGCCGCCCCTCCCTGGCATTTCCTCTTCCCCAAGGGCAGTCGCCACTTCTCCTCCTCCAAGCCGCCAGCCCCCTTGCAGCTTGCCCGGCTCCTCTGGCCGTCGGTCCCTCTCTCAAGCACCGCCAAACCCACCTACATTAGAAGAAAACTCAAGACATCCAAACCAAACCCTCAGACCGCCCACCTCCTTCTCGACAACGGCGACTGGCAGAGTCGGCCATGGCGGTGGTGGAGACGGTGAGCTCGGCGGCGGGATCCTTGCGATGTCAGCAGAGCCGACGGAGGAGCTCAAGCTGCCTCGCCCGACCTCAACTCCGTCGCCCACCTCTTCTACCCGGAGATCTCCACCGGTGTCCCCGCCATTGAGAGCTTGTACGAAGACGAGGAGTTTGTTCAGAGGCAGCTTGTTGCGCTTAGTTGTTTCTAAGGTATTTTACTACTTGGGCGATTTAAATGATTCACTTTGTCATTTGCACTTGGTAATCGGACCTCTATTTGATGTTTTTGAAAATTCAGATTATGCTCTTGCTCTTTTAGCCAAGGCGTTAGATGAGTATGCCAGTATCAAGACAAGAGCTTCTAAAGATACAGAGGAGGAAGAAAATGTGGATCCCAGATTAGAGGCCACAGTGGAGAGGATGTTGGAGAAGTGTTTCAGTATGTCTTGAACAGATTCTGTCCAGTGGATTGGGCGACTGTTTTCTTATATTTATATTCCGAATTAGAGGATTCCATCTCCTAGCGTTATGTGGGATTCGTTCTTAGCTTTCCGTGGACTCAAAGATCACTCGATTCCAATTTACGGTTTAAAAGGTATGGTCTTTTTCGTTGCTGCTGTCCAGGATCCTGTCAGAACATAGCAAAATTATTAACTGTTAGATTTCAAACTGTTAAGGGCCGAATCAGGGCTGTCCACCCAAACGAGTATTGTAGTATTTTATCTTAGCTTTCCAGATTGTTAACGAACACCCTTTTTGGATTTGTATAACAAAAGTTATGTGCGTTTCAATTTGACTGTCCAGATTGTTGTCGGGTTCTGTCAGTAGTTTTGACCCGTGTGCCACTTTTTGTTAAAGACAAAATCTAAATAGCATGCCAACTAGACTTTTGAAGGTTATGTTCTTAGCTTTCCAGAATGATAAAAATCTTGGTTTTTGGTTAAGCCAATCAAAAGTTATGATTGTTTCTTTACTGCTGTCCACTTCGGTTAAACATTTTATAGATTGGACTTTCAGTTGAATGCTAACCTAAGTTTTGGCTGAATTGGAGGTTTTAGCCAACTAGACTATCGTGGAGGGTTTTGTTACCTTTCCATAGGATCTGAGATCACTCCTTTTTGAGTCTCAGAGCAAAAGATATGAATGTTGTTAGTACTGCTGTTCAAACTAGATTTATGCTTAGCATGTTGTCTAGTTGAGTAGATCAAGTGTTTAAACTTGGGTTATGGAAAAACGTTGTAGAGTGCTACGATTAAGGACTTGTTATGCATGGTTGATTGATGCCTAGTATCGTTCTTGGTAGCCAGGTGGTGGTGAACCCCGGTGCTAGAGCGTTTCGTCTTTTGTCTTCTGTCTCACGGTGGAGGCAAGTGTTAGTAGTATTAATGAGTTGTTATATTTCATACTTGATGAATGCCATAGTTTAATGATGATGCTTACTACTTGGGAAGGTTTACATGATGCTGCATGCTAATGGTTACATGATGATGCATACATGATAATGTTTATATGGTGATGCTTACATGATAATGGTTACATGTTGATGGCAATAATGATGGGACAAGATGAGCAATGAGGCTACCTTGTTAATGATGAAAATGAACATGTGCATTTGCATCTTGGCAAGAATGCATGAGCTAGGTCGGTGAGAAAGTCATGTAACTAATCCGGTGAGGTTGGTGAGAAAGTTACATGACTAGTCCGGTGTGCTCACATCTTTCATTGAGGTCTCCATCATGCATGGGACGGGCTTAGATCCCTGTCATGCATTTGACGGGCTTGGTCCCCACACTCGTGGAGTGTGGGCTTTGGATCCCTGTGCCTAGAGGGCACATGCCTTGGGTATGTATCGACAGATACGCTACTCGGCATTACGGGTAATTGCCAAGAAGTTGAAGAAGGTGCATTCATGACATGTTCATTGCATTTCTACATAAGAGATGGATTTGTGACATATAATGCTATTGTTCATGATGTGATTATTTATTCCCTTTGACTGCTTATGATGCTATCATAAGAGATGGATTTGTGGCATATAATGCTGTTGTTCATGATGTGATGGTTTATTCCCTTTGACTACTTATGATGCTATCATAAAAGATGGATCGGTGATATATAATGTTGTTGTTCATGATGGGATTGTTTATTCCCTTTGGCTGACTATGATGCTATATATGTTATTTATTGCTATTGCACTTTGTTGAGTCGTGGACTCCCACTTGCTGTGTTGTGTTTTTATAGGTATCTCTCAAGGCAGCGACATGCATGGGAAGAGGTAGTCTCGGTGCACGTCACATAAACACAAACCATAATAAATAAACTAGTCCAATTATCCATAATTTATATTCTTGATAATTACTTTAGATTCAGCTTTGGGACCATCCTTCGTGGTGGATGCTTTGACTGTGATCATGGATGATCCATTTATGTTCTTATTCATTCGTTGATTGAGCTCATTTAATTCTAGTTGATGGGTTAGAATAGTTGTTTGGATTATTCTATCATCCTTGTAGATATGCTGATCATTAATGCTTTAGAGGGATCTATTTGTTTATTGGCTGCTTAGGGTAGCAATATTGGTTTGTCTTAGATCACTAAATGAAAGAGAAGGCAACATGTTTGATTTATATTCAATTGAGAGAGGTTGTTCCTATAATTGAATATTTGTAGATTGTGCTAGTTCTTGAATATTAGCATTATGTCATTCATTCATGAATGTTTGGTTGATGGTTGATATTATCATTCTTCCCGATATGGGTGAATTAGTAATGGCTTAATGATCTTCGATAGACTCTTGATAGTGTTATCATAATTGATTCAATATGATTGGATGGTTGAGATTGATTTGTTGACTAATTCGATTCAATTCTTATATTCACTCTACTAGATATTGATCTTTTATGTTATCACTTGAAAGATGGTTAAAATTATTCCGTATTGTTGTTGTATGTTAGTCTTTTAGGTAACATATTGGCTTCCACATAGCGTGGTGTTACACATCAAACAAATATGGTAACATCCATAAATCGCACAACTTTATTTATAAATATAAGAGTTTATTACAAGAAAGGCTTACGAGCCAACAATAAAGAACACAATGAAGACGATGAAGAAGTAGTAGAGCTCAAACTAATTTGCTATAGGCAATCGATCGTAGCGGCCTAGTCGTCAAGATCCTCATGAGTTGCGAAGTCCTTCTCCTCTCGAACAACATTTTATTAAGCAAGGGTGAGCACAAAATATACTCCACAAGTTACACCCATAACGGAGTTAATGCATGCATGGATGTTATTAAAGGAAGGCTTTAGGTTATTTGTGCAAAAGCAATATTTGATATTTTAAATACAATACTAAGTTCAAAAGCTCAAGTTTTACAATATCCAAAAATGAGTTTTAACTGAATTAATAAAGCTAGTGTAGGCACAAACCTAACAATAACTTAAACACGGGCACCAACCCGAGGCTTCAACCCGCAATTTTTCTCATGGACACCCATCCATGTCATAAACTGTTTTATAAAACATTTTAAAAACAAAATTAAAGTCTAATTCGTGAAAGGCTTTGCTCAGCATGTCCATGACCGTAGACACGATTATTCGAATAGTTTTACACTCTACAGAGGTTGTACAACTTTACCCATAAGAGATAATTAGCTTTTAATGTCCGCTTTACACACTTCCATTGGTGTGCGACTAAGTAATTATCACAAAGCCTTTACAATACGTCATCTCAAAGTAGTCATGCCCACTAAGGTTTCACTTCCTTTGGATTACACCATCCGCCGGAAGCCCCCTCTTGTATCATTTTGGAATACATAAAAAGTAGGTCATCCTAATACCCACACATCAACATGGCATAACTAACAGTGGAACTTTGCAAATTAATTAGCCTGGTCTGTCCCATACCAGACTTGTGGCAGTACAGAAGGGCTCAACAATCCGTAGCTCACATACTAGTCCTTAATTGACTCGACAACTTCCAAAACAATCTCTGGGTCTCAACCATTCACTGAATTAAACTCGAGCATAAACCTGCACCCACCAACTATCCAATTCGCCCAAGTCCAAACCATATTTGATTCATTTTAAATTTGTATGGCACACCAATGCCATAAACACTTTTTAAACCATATTTGATTTTTTGCTGAAAATTCCCAAATTGAATACTTTTGGGTCTAAGCATGACTAAGCATATTTTTTTCCAAAATGTTCTAGTTCATACTATTGCATCAACTAGATTTTATCTAAGGTGAAAAGGTATGGATATTTCAATTTCAAGATTTGGCCATACAAATGGAAGAATTGTTTTTCAAATAATCCATTTTTATTATTAATTACAACATTATACTGCGATAATATTTTTACTGAAATATACCTGTCGCTCAACCGTTGGCGAATGGTCGATCGCTCAACAGCTTGAGCGATCGAGACACTTGTCGCCCAACGGACACAATGCATGCCCTGGCTAAATAAGTGAGTGCATACTAGAACTAACCGTTGAGCGACAAGTGTCCCAATCGCTCAACGGTTGAGCTATCGATCCAATCACTCAACCGCTGAGCGACATGGGTATATTTCTCGTAAAAATATTATCGCAGTATAATGTTATAATTAATAATAAAAATAGATTATTTGAAAAAAAATTCCAAATGGAATTGGGAATAACTATAAATTTAAAACATGAATTTAAATTAACTTGAATATAAATAAGCATGCCATAATAATTAAAAATAGAATTTAAATAATTTTAAATACTAGGATCAAACATGATCAAAGGATGTAACTTGGCTTACTCAATTAGTTATTGTTCTCAAACGACATTGAAATCGCTCTCAAGTCGTCAAAATCTATACGCAAAAATGGGCCAAATTAAAAAAATCAAATAAAATTAAAATAAACACAAAATTATATAGCTAGGTATGGATTTGATATGAATTTAGAAATTTGAATCACTTGAATCGAGCTCGAACGAAGGAGAACGGGTCTCTAAGATTGAAAATCACATGAAATGATAAAATTGGAATTTCATAATTCAATGAATTATTTTCCTAAAGGAACACAATAGTCGTGATCATGATGATGTCACGAGGGATAAAGGATTTCAATCGAATTAATTTTATGAAGAAAAAGGAAATGTCACGGGCGCATACATGGATGATGATGAGACGACCACGCGGCAAAAGTGGTGAGGTGGCGGACGTGGCGATGATGTGGCGCCACGCGGGCAAGAAAGACACGGTGACCAAGTGTTGCCGGCGAACGGTGGCAAGTTGGCCGACGGCGAGGACGTCATCGGAGAGAGGAGAACAAGGGGATGGTGGTGCTTACCTTGTCAATGGCTAGATGGGCAAGGATCGCTAGCGGCGAGGCTCTGGCGGGCGGCAATGTCTGCTCACGGTGGTGCGGGAGTTTTGGTGGTGCTCAAAGCAAGGTGAGAGGGAGCATGGTGTAGAACGCCGCGAGGTGAAGCCAGTGATGGGGTCAAGGTGGCGGAGCGTCGTCGATCGTGATGCTAATGGGCGGAGGACGTTCGTAGGTGGGAGAAATTCTCAAAATCTGGCGAGGAGGAAGGGAGAGGGAGGGTGAGTTGCGGGGATGGGATGAGGGAGGAGAGGGGCACATGAGGCTCCCTTATATAGGGCCGGAGGAGCACAAGGGAAGTAGATCGGGCGCACGAGGATCTCGGTGGCCGATACGCATTCTGGCACAACCGTGCATGAAAAGAGGGAGGTTAGGGGCAAAACGGGTGCGGCAAGAGGAAAGGAGGATGAGGCGACACTAGCGTGGATAAAGGGGAAGAAAACGCTGCCAAGGTGAGCTCGAGAGGCGAGCAATGGCGGCCTTTAAGGGAGGAAGGAGAGGAAGGGGAAGGCCTCACGTGTGGGTCCCACATGGAAGTGAGAGGGAGAGAGGGAGAGGGTGATGCGGGGTCGGCTGGCTGAAGTGGGCCGGAAAGAGGGAAATGGGCCGGAGAAAAAGGGGATTTCGGGCCAAAAAGGGGAAAAGGAATTTAAATTGATTTTCAATTTTCAAAAAATGAAACGAATTAATTAGGCTTTTAGAAAATAGCAAATAGAGTTTAAAAAATTCTAGAAAATTTCACAGAAATTTCCTTGAATCATTTTGAACTTAGTAAAATTATTTCCAACTTAAAGTTGGCTTTTAATTTTTAACATAAATTGTTTTTAATTCCTAGAAAATAGGAAAATCTTCTTTTAAAATCCAAAAAATTAATTAAAATTTCCTTTTTAACTTTAAATCCAAGAAAATCTCAGAAAATTCAATAGATTTTATTTTTTGCTTTTAAAATTTAGGAAATTCAAGAAAATCAAGAAAACACTTTTAAATTTCAGGAAATACAATATAATAATAACTTTATTAATTTTATTTTGGTAACATAACTTTGGGATGTTACAATAGACTATAGCTTAACTAAGCAATTGTGCGATACTCGCACTCAGAATTCCCAAATTGACATCATCTATTGTCTAAACCATAACCTAATGGCTACAACAGTAAGGACATAAATATTTCAAGGAGGTTCATCCATCGAATACGATTACCACTACCATTCTCCCCAAACTTAGCAATTTTAATCAATCAAACACGCAAGCATAATAGATTTTGCAAAAGAAGTAAAATAATTAAAATAGTATGATCAACATGGTCAAAGGGGTGCTTGCCTTGCTCGGTTCTTCTAAATACGAGGATGGAGGTTCGCAAGAAAAGTCATTCAAAAATCGATGTCACAAAAGTGCCAAAGGCAAATTAAATATAGCAAAATAATTTAAACCAAAAAAATCCAAATATTTTTGTATATTCATGTAAATAATGATTTTAGATGAATTTATAAAAAATATTTATTCAATTTGGAGTTGGTATGCAAAATTTATTAACGTTTTAATTTGCTTCAGTTTGAAAATTCCATAAATTAAAAAAGTTCTTACGTCGAAAGCATATTTTGCAAAGTTTACGCTTTCTAGTAGAGAAAGTGTATTCTTCTCTACATTCTGCCGAGGTTTACGCTTTCCAGTAGAGGAAACATATTTTCCTTAGAGCTAAAGGCGGCTTTTCTCATTTTTTCCCGATTTTTATGAACTTACATGTGGAGCCTACTTGTCAGTGACTCATGTTTTTATTGTACTGATTTTATTTATAAACCAGAGGCGGTCCCACATGTCATAGACTGATTATTTGTTAACTGATGATTAAATATATTTGTGATTTTAATTAATTGACAGATGGGGTCCACCTATCAGTCTCTCGATTTTAAAACATGTTGTAAAACCGAGAATAGTGTGTGCTCCCACGTATCAGTGACACATTTACTAAAAACGCTTAGAATTAGATTTTTATTATCTTTTCATTAGGTCCCACATGTCATCGATTAGTTTCACTTAACTACTGTCATTTGTGTTAAGCTAATACTCAACTTTTACTTCCGTGCAATGCAAATGCCACAAATGCACATCTCTTTTCTCTTTGCAATTACCGGTAATGCGGAGAATGGATCTGTTGATCCATACCCATGCTTGTGCCTTCTAGCACAGGAACCTCAAGCCCACACTCCACATTACCGGAAATGACCCTGCTTGTCCTTGAGCACCGCTCGTCCAAAACGGAACATTCACATTACAAAAATCATAACTTATGATCTAAAACTCCAAAAATCATGAAATTATACTTTATGGAAACCTTAAGAAGATATCTAATTTGTCATGCAGATCAAGAACACTAATTAATCTATTTAGTAATTTTAATCTACATTTTACCGAACTGCTATCAAAAGATGACGCCTCTAGATTGGATGTAAAACTTACAACAATCATAACTTCCATTCTGTTTATCCAAAAATTGCATTCTTAGTCTCTTTGAAAACCTTAAGGACTTATCTACAATAGTCATGTTGGTAAAATTCCTAATTAAATCGTTGACTATTTTAATCTATTGATTACTACAACCGCCGTAACCCCGATGTAAAACTCTAGGAAGCAGGATTGCAAAGGCCATAACTCAAAATATATTCATCCAAATAATGTGAATTAAGACTCTATAGAAAGCTATTGAAATTATCCACAAATCTCTAACAGATGAAATCTCCAGATTTTGCACTAAAAGTATCTCAAATCGCAACGCAATACGAGCAGCAGAATCACCGATCTACTACACAATTTCTCCCAAATAGCAAACGTACTAAACAAAACATAGGAGCTTTGTTCATCACCCTTGAAGACCATGGCGATGATCACTGAAATACCTGCAAGGTTCCTTTTTTTCTTCCTTCTTCCTCTTTCCCTTCCCTCTCTTCCCTTCTTCCCCTTTTCTAATGGCTAGCAACAACACCAAATCAGTAGGGGGCTTGGCGTGGGAGTGGAAGGCAGCAGCCATGGCAGGGAGGGATGGGATCTGGTGGCTGCAGCCAGGGAGGGGCGTAGGGAGATGGAGGTGGCGGCTGGAGGGTGGGAGGTGAAATGGGGAGGGCGGCCTAGGGTTTGGGGTGTTGCCCTCCTCCCTCCTTGTGGCCGGCTACACTCCCCCTTTGACCAAGTCGCTGTGGGCCGAGTGCCCATGGCCCAGGTTTCCCACTATAAGCGAAAACCCCCATCTAAACTCTTGTTAATTCCATTATCCGAATTAATTTACTCGCTTAAAGCGAAACGGATATTATATTCTACCCCTTAAATGAAATTGACCCGAATTCTAGTTGTTGTTCTATTTGCAAGAACACCACAACTGAAATTAACAATGATAACACGACTGACATGAACAATTCTAGATTATGCTCACAAGATGCGAGATTCCAACTCCCAAGTTGTCTATCTCTGACTAAAGCGACCCAACAACTTGACACACTACGACGCCTTATGCATCCATACCCCTCCGACTTCTAGGTACACGCATCGACGGACTTGAAGTTGTGGTCTTACTCGATGGCCAACAACTCTATCGAAATCTCAAGCTTCGGACTTCGTGTACTTACTCATCACCGTAACATACAAGACATTACGCATTCTCGTATGTACCGAAAGGTCCAAGCAATCTCTTCATCTTAATAAGGAGCACCTCCTTTAACCAAGAATGCACAAAAGAAGCCGTTTTAAACAAACTCTTTACAAATAGAACCCAACTGAAAATAAAGGATTATTATCGCAACCACGATACCAACTTCCCACCAAAAGAGTCAAATCCAAAGTCAAAGTGTAACACCACAGCCCAACATGAGCCAGAATGCTACTAAAGACAACATAACAGACTACTAAACCAAGATTTTTCTCCTAGATTTCGCAGAGTCTCCTTTGTAAATTTTGACTATTAAAGGGATTAACAAGCATCTAACAAATATTCAAGTAGGATAATGTGGTAACAATTTTAAAAATAATCAAGAAAGATACTATGGAGTCACCATCCCACTCTTATTACAATAAAACAAATACACCTTTGAGGGTGAACATGATCATACTAAGAAAAATTACGTTCTCAAGTAGGATCCTCGCTATTATACTTAAGTACTCGATTTTTTAAGCATAATGATTAACGTGGTGAAGTGTGCAACCAAAGATACTAGTCTCTCCCATGCACGCCGACCTCACGAGCTGTACCTAAAACAAAGCATTACAACAAGTGTGAGTCCAAGACTCAGCAAAGTACAATTAAATCAATAAACCAAACTTCATAGCATACTTCGGATATTAATAAAACTCATCACATACAGTCATTCACAATATCACCATAACCATTCAATTTTAATTACCATGCAATGCTCATGCTACAAATGCACTTTTCTTTTCTCTTTTGCATATACCGGTAATGCGGGGTATGCATCCGTCGATGCATACCCATGCCTGTGCCTTTAGCACAGGGACCTCAAACCCACACTCCACAAGTGTGGGGACCTCATGGACGTCTAATACATGACAGGGACCTCAACAATATCATTGCTTGACTACCACGTAGTCCAAGCCTCAAAGATGAATGTATAATGCAAATGAGTCTATACACTTAATCAACATGAGTATATGACAACAAATAGTAATATCATAGGTAAACATTCATTCTTGCAAATGATTAACAATGCATGAACATCCATCCATATACACTATCCACTAATTGTACTTGCCTTAACTGTGTGAAGTTTGACGATGGGAAAAGGGCACTACCCACGGATTCACAATACCACCTGAGCATTTAATAAACATTATAAGGAGGCAATCCAAGGCAAATAACTATACAAAATAAATACATATATAGAATCGCCCTAATCGCAACCCAAACACCGTTTTCCTCAACACCGCTTCGTCCCAAATGTAAACAGTCACCTTACAAAAAATCATATCTACCTCTCCGATTATCCAAAAATTTCCTCTTGGACTTTATGGAATTCTTAAAGAATTATCTACAACAATCAAGTTAGTATGATTCCCTAATTTGGTCATTAACTATTTTTAATATTCAGATTACTACAATCTGTTAGAATCGATGACATTCTCGACAGCAGGATTAAAACAATCATAACTTTTATTCAGTTTATCCAAAAATGTGTTCTTGGGATTTCTAGAAAGCTTAAAGAATTAGATACAAAAGTACTCTTGGTAGAACTATCTAATTAATAAATTAAATATTTTTAATAAATCGATCACTATAGTCTCGCCTGATTCTCGATGTAACCTCTCGACAAGAGCATTGAAAATATCATATCCGGAGATCTATACATCCAAATAATATGAACAAAGACTGCATGGGAAGCTACGAATATTACCCAAAATTCTCTAGCTGGTGACAAAACAAAATTTTGCCATTACATAGTCCAAATCTACAGCGACTACAATCTATCCACACCCGATCTAATACCCGATATTGCCCACATCACAAAAGTAATCAACTAAACAAGAAAGATCTCGAGGATCACCCTTTCACAAATGTGATGCCGACCTTGAGGAACTTGCGTGATCTCCCTTTCCCCCACCTTCTTTCTCTTCCTCTTCCTTTCTCTTCCTTCTTCCTTGGCCAGAAGAAGGCGGCGACATGGCTTGGCCAAGGAGGATGGCATGGAGGGGTGGCTACAGGGGGAGGGCGTGCTACAAGAATAGAGGCGGCTCAGAGCATGGTGGTACTGTAGCATAGCTAGGGTTATCCCTCCTCATTTTGTTGGTGGCTGATTTCCCATGGGCCATGGGCCACTATGGCTATTTCCCGCTGACTATGGGTGGTGGCCCATTCCTCTATCAATTTCTAAATTTTTCTTTCAATTCCCTTAATTCCTCTCTAATTTTTTATTGCACCCACTAATGACAAACGAGATATTACACTAAGATTTATTACAAAAACTTTTTCACTTTCCAAGTAGGTAGTTTACAAATAAACACCACGCAAGTCAAAGGAGAAATCACTCGAATGCCCAAATCAATCATTTCCTTTATTCTTTCTCGAACCGAAAGACCCACACATGCCAACAAAAAGCCAACTCAAATTGCAAATGACCTCTATCATAAACACAACTCAAACAAGAACTAAGAGAGCATTTCACTACCGAGAAAACATTCTTTTCTATCCTTCCTTTAAGAATTTATCTTCCTTAAACCATCGGATTCCAAATCACCTGATAGCACACTAACCCATTTCTCTTAAATTGGCATCCTCAACGCTATGCTTAGACCGAATACATCATCCACACCTTTGTAGAGAGACTCTACTAACCCCACCAAAAACATACTCTAGCCAACTCCTTTACCAACGAAATTACTTTGACAAATAATTCCCAGTGTACCTCAACATAGATTCCACCCAAAATCACATCGCTCCAATCCATTAGGGATAATCCACTTGAAATCCACATTACACACTCTTATTTACTACATCAAAAGGGTTCTATTAATGATCATCACATCATTCGAAATCCACTATTATTCTACTAGTTCTACGCATAATCATTGAGCAACTAAGGATCTAGCATAGAACACCAAAACCAATCTCAATCTCCAAGACTCCTATAGATATATTTCGGTGAAACTGATACTGGAACTCTCAAATCCGGTGACTAAATTCCCACCATCCAAACATACTCAATCATTAACACCAACATGTAAACATATTCTTGACCAAATTATCTTTAGAGAGATTCTAACTCCCAAAAGGTTACTCACTGAAGCCAAGTTATACTTGATAACAACTCAACAATCCTTGTTGTCCCAGTAATTGCCATAATGATTAGATTGCTACGTTAATCCCATTCTCATTGAACTACACCATCATAAATCACCTACACAACCTTGCAAACGACCCAATCGTGATACTCTAATAAACTTATCAAGATTTTCATACTTTCAATAATTCTAATGTTCCACCCAAAATGAACAAAAGATTTTGGATCAAAAATCACTATAGGTTCTTTTAGTTACAACAATGCAATCAGTTTAGCCACAAAGACAAACATTCTATTTAAATAAAAATCCTCTCCAAGGAGTATTCCAGGAAATCAGTTTATCACCCAATGCATCTCAAATAAGTTGATACCCAAAGTCTCACAGACTTATTTAATATACACTTTAAAAGACCCTTGTGAAACGAATTGGTTGATCCTTTCTCAAAAGAAGATGCAAATGAAAACAATTTTTCACCACCTAGAAAAAACGCTACCACACACAAGAAACACAAGACCAAAGGAAAATAGTCAAATAGCAATGGTCTCGAAAAAACAAAGATGAGACCGCATTTAGGGCATATGTTCCATAAGAAGAGAATATCAAATCTTAACCAATAATAACAAAGCATTGCTTTTGAAACTCGAGAAACTCTTATGTGGCAAAAAACAGAAATGTTAAGCACACTTCAATAAGCTGCAAGCTACAAAACTTGACTCCAACATCAAATAACTCTACTACACTTTTTTCATTTAACAAAGGAAACAACTTTCTTTGATTGCAACATCACTTTGCCAACTCAAACAAGGGGCCTTTAAGATTAAATCACATGAATCACTTAAGAATCAATAAAGCTTTTCAACACGTCACTTGCTCAAACCAAATTTCAGCTACTACATAAATCATGAAGTCCAAAAAATCACGAACGCAAAACTCAAAATATTTTTATCTAATAAATATCACAAAAGTGTTCAAATTCTTTTACTTATAAAATGTTCCACATTACCCTCACAACCTCTTACTAACAACCAAATAATACACTCTTAGCAAGATTCATCATACCCGACTATCCCATCATAAAACTTTCCAAATGAAACACAATAAATTACTTAATAATATTTCTATTATCTCAATAAGATTGCAACAACTACTTGATCTAGGGAAAACCTTGTGCATAAGCCACAATGTTGAAACAAAACTCTTTTTAACAAGATCATGCTTTCATATAACAATTTTGCGAGGCACACTAATAAAGATCACTTATTAAATTCATCCATTTAACTATTAGTGTTGTTCAAAACCAAACTTTAGCTATCATTAACAATTGATGATTATATTATTCATGTAAGAAATTATGACCCTACTTCTATTTGCATTTGCATAAATATTTATAAACATATATTCAACATTCCACCTTGTGTTCAAAAATTAGGGCAAGATATTTTTAAAGATTTAATAACATAATCTTCTATAAAAATAAGGTTTCACAAAGTGATACATCAACAATCATCTAGTCATTTATACATGTTTCAATAATTTTTAGCATGGCTAGAATTAGGTAAATCTAGCATTTATATAAGATCATCAAATAGCCAGATAGAAGTCAAATTCAAGATTAATATCTACTAAGTCAATAATCTAACACCTCTTTAACTTAACCACTCCGAACGGTGAGGTTAACCAAAGAGACCAATCAATCAAGTTTATCTCACAAATTTAGCAAATTAAACAATCCTATTGATTTAATCTAGTTCATCTATGATCCACACTTCTTGGTTGCCCTATTGATTCCAATTAGGAATAAATATACTCTTAATCATAATTCATCATGCAACTATTACAAGACGCAATAGATTAATCAACTGTACTACCAAGGACATCATTTAAGTTTAATTATGCAAAGACGCCATCGAGCCAACCTGATAACTCATACCATATCAATTAATTTCTATGATTACAACCTCACACTTAAACATAACAAGACACCACAAAAAGAATTTTGACACTTCCTTTCATAAAAGTGAGACACTAAAGGTTAACACTCAAGTTAATCCAATGAAATACGTAAGGTCAAAGCTTCCACATGATAAAGAACTTGCAAAAGAAAATTTTCATTATCCAAATACCAAGCTTAACAAATGAGTCATGTTTTCCAATAGGAAAGATAGAACTCCCATGAAAAGATCCACCTTGCCCATTAATAATCCTCGCAATAGCACAAATAGTTCGATAGTCAGGAAAACAAATTATCGCCTTATGGAACCAATAAAGACCAATGGAAACCTACCAATTGTATTGTAACCACTATCTGAAGAAAGTTCATCAACCATAAGAAACTACAACCAGAAAACAAAATACAAACTCAAGGAAGACAACAACTTCCCCAAAGAACTGATCCCCAACCTCAGTAACTAAATTACCCAAGAAAAACCCTTCACTGTTCCCATACCATGAATGGTGGTACAACCTGGCCATGCCTATGGCCACGACAATGATCTCTACCTCTCGGCATCTGCTACCATCACTCATATCAATCATATATCAAATCATAAACATACAACATCATCTCATAACATAAATCAATGCGACATAACGAAAATGCAAATGCGATGCTTTGCCCAATCCCATCCTACTATGCACAGTGCATCAAAATTAATATTCAATTACCACAGACCTAATGCCCTCTCTGATACCAACTATAACACCCCAGCCCAAAATAGAGCCTGGAATGCCACTAAACTATCATAACAATCTAATTTACATCAACTTACAATAAAATTTTAGCAAGCAACTCATTAACAAAATAGTTCACAAGTCACAATAAAAATATAGCTAAGGATGGAACAACCCTTAGATAATTAATCTAGAATCATAGAAAGATAATAATCCACAAGATGCGCATAACCAAGCAAATAAACACTATGGAATGAATAACGAGATCTAATCGATCATCTAGGATTAAACAATAACTATCAAATCCTAAAAAAAATCCTATTATATTGAAGTAAAGGTTTCTCACTAACTATAAATGTTTCTCTAAGTTTCACGAGTTTCATTTGATATAATGACCAATAAGGATTTCAAAACCATCTAACAAGTAGGAGCATGATAAACCCGTAATGGAAGTTTAAAACATAACCCTAAATGTCCACATGGAGAATTCAGCCATCTCAATTACAAAGGAACTATTTCATCACGAAGGATGAACACAATCGTAAAATAGGAGTCAATAATAAGTTTTCTCCAATTAATCATAAGTGTCGTTTATTTGTCATGGTGTATCTCAAGTGTAGTGCATCAAGGTTTCTACCCCATTCCCATGCATGCCGCTTTCTTGGGAAGTACCAAAAAAAAATATAAACAACAAGCATGAGTCCTCGACTCAGCAAAGTACAACCAAGACAACAAACCAAACCTCATAAGCAGACTTTGATTATAAAAATAAAATTGCTCACATGCAATCATTTACAATAACATCATAACTGTTCAACTTTTACTTCCATGCAGTGCAAATGCCACAAATGCACATATCTTTTCTCTTTGTAATTACTGGTAATGCGGAGTATATATCTGTTGATGCATACCCATGCCTGTACCTTCTAGGACAAGGACCTCAAGCCCTAACTCCACGAGTGTGTGGACCTCATGCCTGTCTAATATATGACGGGGACCTTAAAATATCTCATTACTTGGTTACCACGTAGTCCAAGTATCAAGGATAAATGTAATGATGCAAATGAGCATATATACTTAAGCAACATAAGCATTTAGCAACCAACAACAAGATCATGAGTAAGAATTCATATATGTAAATCATTAATAATTCATGAATATTCTTCGCTCGTGCTACCCACTAATTGCACTTGCCTCAACTGTGTGATGTATGACGACGAGTAGAGGGTACTACCCCCGGATTCATACCACCACCTGAGCATTCATAAAACATACTAAGAAGACAATACATGAGCATACAACATTACAAAAATAAATAAATATCACCGCTCCTAATCGCAACCGAAAATGATCCCATTTCTACCTTAGCACCGTTCTGTCCAAAACGGAACAGTCACCTTACATAAATCATAACATATGATATAAAACTCCAAAAATCATGAACGTATACTTTATGGAATCCTTAAGAAGTTATCTAATTTTTTATGCAGATCAAGAACCCTAATTAATCCATTTCGTAATTTTAATCTGCATTTTACCGAACTACTGCCAAAAGATGACACCTCTTTGGATAGCAAAATTACAACAATCATAACATCCATTCTGTTTATCCAAAAATTGCATTCTTGGTCTCTTTGAAAACCTTAAGTAATTATCTACAATAGTCATGTTGGTAAAATTCCCTAATTAAATCGTTGACTATTTTTAATCTACCGATTACTACAACTGCCAGAACCTGATAGAAAACTCTAGGCAGCAGGCTTGCAAGGGCCATAACTCGAAATCTATTCATCCAAATAACGTGAATTAAGAATCTACAGAAAGCTATTGAAATTATCAACAAATCTCTAAGAGATGAAATCTCCAGATTTCGCACTAAAAGTATCCAAAACTATAGCGCAATACGAACAGCAGAATCACCGATCTGCTACACAATTTCTCCCGACTAGCAAACGTACTAAACAAAATAGAGGAGATTTGTTCGTCACCCTTGAAGACCACGGCGATGATCACTGAAATACCCACAAGGTTCCTTTTCTTTTTTCTTCTTCCTCTTTCCCTTCCCTCTCTTCCCTTCTTCCTCTTTTCTGATGGCTAGCGGTAGCACCAAATCAGTGGGGGCTTGGTGTGGGAGAGGAAGGAAGTAGCCATGGCAGGGAGGGATGGGATTTGGTGGCTACAGCCAGGGAGGGGCGCAGGGAGATGGAGGTGGCGACTGGAGGGTGGGAGGTGGGAGGTGAAATGGGAAGGGTGGCCTAGGGTTTGGGGTGCTGCTCTCCTCCCTCCTTTTGGCCGGCTACACTCCCCCCTTGGGCCAAGTTGTCACATCCCCAAGTTAATTACTAGTAATTATTTTGCAACTCATTAGCATGCATTGTGTTTTTGGAGCATTTGCATAAAATATTGCACTTGGAAAATCTTAATCACAAGATTAAACTTTAACCTAAAGCAACTCCCCATGCGTCTCAACATATACCGTACCCGTGTAACAATAGGATATCCCCATGTGATTAAAATCAGCAACGAGGCAATCTAGAGTAGTGGGAGTCACCTTGCGACTAAGAGCATCGGCATCTACATTGGCCTTGCCTCGATGATACTGAATAGTAAGATCATAATCCTAGATCAATTCTAGCCACCGTCTTTGCCTCAAATTCAAATCCTTCTGAGTGAAAATATACTTGAGACTCTTGTGATTTGTGAAGATATCAAAAGACTCTCCGTACAAATAATGGCTCCAAATCTTGAGAGCAAAGACAATCGCAGCCAATTCCAAGTCATGAGTAGGATAATTCTGCTCGTGCTTCTTTAACTGTCTCGATGCATAAGAAATCACCTTATCATCTTGCATAAGCACACAGTCAAGACCCACTTGAGATGCATCTAAAAAGGTTGTGAAGCGTCTCCTTAGTTCGGGAAGAGTGAGAATAGGAGAAGTCACCAATCTCTCCTTCAAAGTGCTAAAACTACGCCACACTTATCACCCACCGAATCTCATGCCTTTCTCGAGTAAGCTAAGACATCAGTTTGGCAATGATAGAGAAATGTTGTACAAAACGCAGATAGTAACCAGCCAAACCCAAGAAACTCCTCACCTCGTTCACATTGGTTGGCCTCTTCCAGTCAACCACTGTAGAGACCTTGCTAGGATAAATAGCAATACCCTTAGGATTGATCACATGACCTAGAAAACCCACTTATGGAATCCAAAACTCACATTTCTTCAGCTTGGCATAGAACTTGTGCTCTCTCAAAGTCTCTAATACTAGTCTTAAGTGACACTCATGATTCTCATTGGTCTTGGAGTAAATAAGAATGTCATCAATGAACACCACCACAAAGTCATCCAGATACTCATGCAACATATCGCTCATGGTCTCCATAAAAAATGATAGGTGCAATAGTCAGTCCAAAAGACACAACTTTATACTTACAATGCCCATACTTGGTGGAGAAAGCAGTTTTCTCAACATCCTGCTCACGCACACGGATTTGATTATACCCCGACTAAAGATCAATCTTGGAGAACACCTGAGCTCCACTCAAATGATCAAACAAGTCCTTAATACGGGCAATGGGTATCTGTTCTTGATCGTGACTGAGTTAAGCGCACGGTAATCAACACACATGCGCTAACTCCCATCCTTCTTCTCTATGAATAGAACATGAGCTCCCCATGACGCCACACTACGCCTGATCAAACCCTTAGCTGACAAATCATCCAATTGCTTCTTCAATTCATGTTAAAACGGACATGCCAACCGATCTGGAGACAATGAGATGGGCCGAGTGCCCGGAACAAGATCAATGCAAAACTCCACATCTCGCGCAGGAGGCATACCCGGAAACACGGTTGGGAACACATCTGGATAATCGCAAACCACCGGAATCTCCTCAATCCGCAAAGCCACGCTTGGCTTCTCAGCAAGAACCAAGAGAATCCCATTCTTAACCGCACGCTGACCTGGGAATAGTCCCGCCAACACACAAAGAGAGCACCGAGGCGCACTCCCCTGAAAAGGTCAACGTCTCACCAGACGGAGTCTGCAAAGTGATGGTCCTACATAAACAGGATATCACAGCTCGGTAGGAGTGCAACCAATCCATGCCCAAGATGACATCAAAAGGTTCCAACTAAATGACCATCAGATTCGCCGTGAACTTCTCCCCATCAATAACAATAGAGCATACAGGACAAACAGTGTAGCTCACAATAATACCCCCAAGAAAACTGACCAACACGGACTGAGAGATCCACTGCACACTTAAGTTCGCTCTCCTACCAAACGCCATTGAGACAAATGAATAGGTAGCCTCTGAATCAAAAAGGACTAAGGCATCAAACGAATCCACAAGCAAAGTACCTATCACCAAGTCAGGATGACCCGCGGACTCCGCGGTAGGCATGGCGTACACTCCAGATGGTGCCAAAGTGAAGGAAGACGGTGCCAGGGCAGCGGGAGTGTAACATCCCAATTTTCTTAGCTTTAAAAAAAAATCTTTTAAATAGTTAGTAGGAGAAAATTCACCATTTGGATTTTATTTGAATTTAAATCCAAAGCTTAATATGGACTTTTTATATCAAAATAATTTAATATGATTAAAGTCAACATGAACAATGGTCAAAACTATTTTATTTGGGTTCCTTGGGCTTGGATATATTTTCCAGATTTTTGTGGAATTTTTCCAGGTTCATTTGCTATTTTCTATTGCTTATTTGAATTTCTGGTATTTTCTTAAAAAAGAAAACTAATTTAATTCTTAGATAATCCCTTGGGCCGATTTCCAACTCGGTTAGCCCATTCCTTCACCGTTTCGGCCCATTCTCTTTTCCCTCAGCGCAGCCCACTTCTTGGCCTTTCCTTCCGCGTGAGCCCGCCAATAAGCCCGCCTTCCTTCCGTCGCTTTCCTTGTCCCGGTAGAGTCACTGTGCGTGGGGCCGCCTTCGCCACGTGCGCATCATCTTCAACATGGACTCGGAAGTCCATGACCTTCCCGACCGCGAGCGCCACCGCGTTCATCCCGGATTCCCGGATTCCGTGCCTATTTAAGCAATGCAATAGTGTCAATCTCTTCGCACAGAACTCCTCCCTCAAAGCCCTGGTGCACCTCTGTTGTCGCCGGAGAGCTGCCCATCGCTCGAACCCCGGGTCCAGAACCTTGACCGTCGGCGAGCCCCCGTGTCCCTACCACCTCAGCGCCGTGTCACCCCTCATGCTTGCGTGTCGCCCCCGTGGCGGTCTCGTCAGCGCCACGTGTGCAAGCGTGCCACCCAGCCACACCACCCTAGATCCAATCCAATGTGCACCCAGTTCACATGAACCGTCTCACCGACATGTGGGCCCCACCTGTCAGAATTTCCTCTTATTTCTTTTTCATCTGGAAAATCTCTTCGCTGACGTCAGCCGACGTCATTATTCCGATTTTTCTGTTAAAGAATAATTCAGAATAATCCAAAATTAGGGTTTCTTTAGATTTCAATCTTCCAAAGCGCATATCTTTTGCATCTGAACTCCGTTTGAGCCCATTCAAATTTCTAAATTCATCTAAATTCAAGATCTACCTATCTGAGATTTTTATTTAATTTTTTGGAGTTGTTTTGCCTCTGTTCTTATTTATTTTGTTTGTTTGTTTGTTTCGTTTGCGAGTAGACGTCGATACTTCGGGAGGTTTTGAAGAACAAGGAGCATCTCAAGACCAAGATCAATACCAAGACCTTTTCCAAGGCAAGTTATACCTTTGATCATGTTGAATCCCAGTTTTCTAAAATTACTTTGATTTAAATTATTGTATTTACTTTAATTATTTATTTCAATGCTTTTGGGATTAGTTAATATCCAATTTGTTATGACCTCCTTGTCTAAATTGTATGGCATAATCTTTTGTCACCCTAGTTTGGTTATTTAGCTGGTGCTATTGTACTACCAACGTGGGTTGGTTAGATGCAATTAGTTTGCTTAGCCATGCCACGACTCATCATCTCATGTAGTTGCAAATATAAACTTGACTAAGTGACCATGGAACTATGTGACAGAATCTGTGTGCGCTATGTGCTATTACTAGTTGACGGCATATGTTGCACTTAACCAACAGGGTAGGAAAGGATTTAGACAGAGGCAAGTGGACTGTGTGATATTTTTGGTGGAGCTATGTGCGTGGGCTTAATAACATGTGTGCATAGGGATTTGTAGTTTAATTGGAAGTCTTGCCTTGGTCAATTAAGGACTTAACTTTGTGCGCCATTGAACTAAGCCTTTCGTACAACCACATGCCTGGTAAGGGACGGGCCTATTAGTAAGTTATGGAGTCTTGGCATTGATTACTCAGGTAGTAGGTTAGGCTATGTGCATGGGTGGAGGTGTGCTACCAGGTTGTCACATCACGGGGCGGTTCGCCGTGTCCCTGTCCAACGGTGTGTGTCAGACTAACTTCCTATGTGGGGTTGTCTGACGGTTTGTAGGCACACTGGGAGTGTCAATGTTAAGATGAAGTTTCTGAACTGTTTTGTTACGGCTAGTGCTAGCTACACTAGTTGTATCTTGTGGGTAAAGTGTACAAACTATGCAGAGTGTTAAACAATCTATTCGAATAGCCGCGTCCGCGGTCATGGACAAGCTCGGTGATTTCACACGAGGGGTAGATTTTCATGAAAACCTTGGGAAGGGAGTTGTGTGACCTAATTCATATGGCTATGTGAATAACCTGTTTAGGCTATGTGTCTTTGTGAAATAAAACTGTCAAATTATTATTGTCTATTTGTTTTAATTATGCTTTCAATCTATTACTTATATTTAAATTGCAAATGTTGCATTTCTGCAAAAAAAACCACAGAAACCATTCCTTTGGAATAAGCCTGCATCTATAATTTCATTTCTATGGTATGACTTGCGAGTACGGTGTGTACTCATGCTTGTTGTAAAACATGCAACAGAAGAGGAGGAGTCGTCGCCTGCTTTTGAGGAGGAGTTCATCGAAGGTGCTTGATCGTAGGGTCTTGATCCCAGTTAGTTGCATGTGGTGAATTGATGGGATTCGGCTGAAGTTTCTTCGTTCCGCTGCTATTTTATTTCTTTGCTAGCCCTGCGTGGCTTAATAATTGTAAACTCGACCTTAAGGTCAAAACCCTTATTTGTTATCAAATTACTCGTTTATGTTATTAATCGCTTGTGTGGATCGATATTCACCTATGTTGACACTGTGTGCACTAGCGTGAGCCTGGACTAGTGCATTATACACAGAGGGTCCAGAATTGCATATTTTGGGTCCCGACAGAGGTGGTTTTAGAGCCATACTGACTGTAGGTCTTACCCTTAGATTGGTCGTCTTAGAGAGTCCAAATTATTTTCTAAAGAAAAATTAACTTGCAAGATTAAATGAATTGCTTAACTCTCCTCATGTCTCTCTCGACTCATCTATTGCTATAATCTTTTCCTCTCCCCGCTGTTTTAACTTGGTTCCCACCCTTTTGTCCGTCTTTACAGATGCTTCATTCCTACGGAGAGCGCAAAGGCGGACTTGCCACAGAGCTGTGGAAGCTATTGCAAGTACTTGGAGGCTTTGATCGTCCCATGTATCGTGGCAACCAATGGGTGGTAAATGGCCGAGATCGTGGAGTAATCTGCCGTTTGACAGTCTACGCCAGGAAGAGCACTAAAGCCAGCAAGCCGTTAAACATCTCCGTCAGAAGGATCACCTTCGCGTAAGGAATTCAAGAGTCGTCACGCCTGGCCATCCTCAGAATTTGCCACATCTACGCACGAGAGCTGCGAAACACCGTCTTCCGCTACCATCCCCGAGCTGCCGCCGTGGATCGACCAGCACGCTACCCGTCTACGGATGGAGAAGACGATGCCACAGTGGTGCACCTCGCCCGATTCATGGCCGCCAAGAGAAGTCGCTGAAGCAACCGCCACCGAGCTCGAGTGCGCCTATGAGGCCCTACAAAGAGCTGAAGAAAGGATCGCCACACTGGAAGAAGCCCTCTATGGTCAGCACAACCATGAGGAGGAACAAGAAGAAGAAGAAGATCCTGAAGAAGAAGAAGATCCTGAAGAAGACCCCGAGGAGGTTCCAGAGGAGCCAATCAAAGCTGCAGAGCCGGAAGAGCCAATCGCACTTTGACCGGAGGCACTCTGACTCGCACCAGCCTGGACATCAAGACCAATTCGCGAAGATGCCAGCCCACTTCAAGTCTCTGACGGCGGAGCATCACCGTGGTTGTGGAGGCTACCTTAGCGACTAAGATCGCTAGAGTCTTAGTTTGTCAGGCTTAGCCAAGTTTCCTTTTGAGTCGCCCTTTAGGCGTTAGTTTGTGTGCTTAGGTTCGCTTTTATTTCCTTGTGTGCGGTATGAGCTGCAAAAGCCCTTAGGCATTGTTGCAAGCCATACTAAAACCCTTAATAAATAAAGATGTTCATTTGGTTTGCTTGAACTGTGTTTGTTGGGTTTAACCTACCCCCTAGATTAGCTCTTAACTCATCTTATGCTTTCTACCTTATCTAACCCATGGAGCTTCACCAGATGGTTCAGACTCGCCATGCCGCCGCAAGTGGATCCGGAACCCAAGGATCAGAAGGCAACGAAAGGCACCCCTAGGAGCAAGACCACCACAAGCACCCCCTCTTGACTTGCAGAACTTTGGAGCTTTCATGGCAGCACAGACACAGTTGATGTATACTATGATGAACCACCTGCAAAGCATGAGCAATCAGAACAACAACAACAACAACCATCATCCTGGAGCCCCAGCTGCTCATGGACACCAAGGACCATCCAAACTTGCTGAATTCATGACTCGCCCTCCAACCTTTTCTGGTAATGTGTCACCAATTGAAGCTGATGATTGGCTTTGGGTTATTGAGAGGAAGCTGCTAATCACTCAATGTAGCGACCATGAGAAGGTTCTGTATGCTACTCACCAGATGGAAGGCATAGCTGCTGAATGGTGGGAGAATTTCAGCGCAGCACATGAGACGCCACAAAATATCACTTGGGAAGAATTTGCCGCAGCATTCCGCCAGTATCATGTACCTGAAGGTATTATGGATCTGAAGAAGGATGAATTCCGTGCCTCAAGCAAGGAGCTATGTCAATGATCGACTATCTCGAATAAGTTTTTCAACTAGCTCACTATGCTCCAAAGGACGCCGCCATCGACAAGTCTCGCCAAAGTCGCTTCTTGAAGGGTTTGAACTCAGATCGCAAGTTAATCTACTTGCCCACACTTTCCCAGACTTTCAAGAGTTGGTTAACAAGGCATTGGTTATGGAAGACAAACGCAAGGAGCTGGAGGACAATCGCAAACGCAGGATGGCCCAGCAAGGAAGTCACCAGTCCCAGCAAAGAGCAAGAGTGGTACCGCAACAGAGTAATCAGTTTCCACCGCAGAGTTCTTTCAGGACACATGCACCAACCTCAGCACCTCGTCCAGTTGCTCAGAACCCTCGCAACCCTGCGCCAACCAACCCCAACCCAAGGAGCAATCAACAGAATTATCAGAGAGTTTGCTATTCTTGTCGTCAACCAGGTCACTTCGCCAATCAGTGTCCGCAGAAGGGGACAATCACCCCAGTCCATTTTAATCTTGGAGCTACACCCGCCAAGACCCCAGCGCTAAACAACCAAGGAGTTCCTCAACGCACTACCAACCAGAGGAGCGCCTCGATGCGGGTCGAGGTCGTGTCAACCACGCCACTCGAAGGGCCCAAGAAGCACCAGACGTCGTCCTGGGTAAGTTTCTAGTAAACTCAGTACCTGCATCAGTTCTATTTGATTCTGGAGCTTCGCATTCCTTTGTTTCTGGAGTTTTTGGCACTGAGAATAATTTGGAAGTTATGCGCCTAAAGCATACTCTGTTAGTCCAGTCGCCTGGAGCAGAGCTAAGTTCTAAAGTGGGATGTTTAGGGGCTAAGCTACTCATAGCTGGAGTTGAGTTTCTAGCCAACCTCATTGTAATAGACACCCAGACCTTAGATGTCATTCTTGGCATGGATTGGCTAACCAAGCATAAAGCCGTGTTAGATTGTGGCCGCAGAGCCATTGCAATTGAGGATACTAAAGGAAACAAGGTAGAATTTCAAGCTACCTCGGTGCGTGATGGACACCTGATAGTCAATAGTTTAGAGGCAGTCGCTTTGGAAGATGTGCCTATTATCAAACATTATCCGAACGTGTTTCCAGAAGAGTTACCCAGAATGCCACCAGACCATGACATCGAGTTTGTCATCGATCTAGTGCCCGGGACATCACCTATTTCTAAGAGACCCTATCGGATGCCAGCCGATGAGTTAGTGGAAATGAAGAAGCAAATAGAAGAGCTTCTGGAGAAAGGATTTATAAGACCTAGTTCGTCGCCGTGGGAGCACCAGTTTTGTTCGTCAGGAAGAAAGATGGAAGCATGAGGATGTGCATCGATTATCGATCTCTCAATGAAGTCACCATCAAGAACAAGTACCCATTACCTCGGATTGATGATCTGTTCGATCAGATGAAGGGAGCCGGAGTGTTCTCGAAGATCGATCTGCGATCGGGTTATCATCAACTGAAAATTTGTCCTAAGGATATACCTAAGACTGCTTTCTCAACACGGTACGGACATTATGAGTTCTTAGTCATGTCCTTTGGTCTGACTAACGCCCCTGCCTATTTCATGAATATGATGAATAAAGTGTTCATAGAATATTTGGATAAGTTCGTAGTGGTGTTTATCGATGATATTTTGGTCTACTCCAAGTCCGAAGAGGAACATGCTGGACATTTGAGGTTAATCCTAGAGAAACTCAGGGAGCATCAGTTGTATGCAAAGTTTAGTAAGTGTGAGTTCTGAAAAAAGGAGGTTGATTTCCTTGGTCATGTGATGACAGCTGAGGGAGTAGCCGTCGACCCTGGTAAAGTCAAGGCAGTACTACATTGGGAACAGCCCAAGACTGTCACTCGGATTCGCAGTTTCTTGGGAATGGCAGGATATTATCGCTGTTTTATTGAAGGATTCTCAACGATTGCTAAACCTCTTACGCAGTTGTTGAAAAAGGAGAAGAAGTTCACTTGGACCCCAGCTTGTGAAGAAAGTTTTCAGGAGTTGAAGAAACGTTTGACTTCAGCCCCAGTGCTGATTTTGCCAGACATCCGCAAAGACTTTGATATCTATTGTGATGCTTCGCGTCAAGGATTAGGATGTGTCCTGATGCAAGAAGGAAAAGCTGTCGCTTATGCGTCAAGACAATTAAGGCCTCATGAGGAGAATTACCCTACCCATGATGTAGAATTAGCTGCCGTAGTGCACGCTTTAAAGATTTGGCATCATTACCTTATCGGTAACCGCTGTGAAGTATATACAGATCATAAGAGTCTAAAGTATATCTTCACTCAGTCTGATTTGAACATGAGACAAAGAAGATGGTTAGAGTTGATAAAGGATTATAACCTTGGAATCCATTACCACCCGGGTAAAGCTAATGTAGTTGCAGACGCTTTAAGCCGTAAGAGCTATTACAATGCCGTGGAAGTAAAAGAGGCTTGTTCGGAACTTCAAGAGGAATTCCGGAAGCTGAAGCTAGAGGTTGTGTCTGAAGGATTTGTAGCCAGTCTAGAGGTGCAGTCTACCTTGGAAAAGCAGATTCAAGAAGCTCAACCAAAGGACCCCGTATTCTCAGACATCAAGCTTAAAATGACAGAAGGAAAATGTAAAGACTTCACCTTAGATGATCAAGGTATACTGTGGAATAATGGACGTATTTGCGTACCAGATGTCGATGGGTTAAGACAGTTAATTTTGAAAGAAGCTCACGATTCAAAGTATTCAATTCACCCAGGTAGTACCAAGATGTACAAGGATGTTAAGAACAAGTTTTGGTGGCCAAACATGAAGCGAGAAGTTGTAGAGTTCGTTGCCTTGTGCGACGTATGTCAGAAGGTAAAAGCAGAGCACCAGAGACCAGTAGGTCTGTTGCAACCTTTGAAGATTCCTGAGTGGAAGTGGGAAGAAATCGGAATGGATTTCATTACCGGTTTACCCAAGACTCAATCAGGTTACGATTCGATTTGGGTAATAGTGGATCACTTGACCAAAGTTGCTCATTTCTTGCCACCAAAACCACTTACTCAGAGACCGCCTTGCGTAATTATATATGTCAAGAATTGTCGGTTTTACGGTGTGCCTAAGAAGATAGTGTCGATCGAGGATCTCGGTTCACCTCCCATTTTTGGCGAGTCCGACGAAGCCTTAGGGACTCATCTGAATTTCAAGATCGCATACCATCCCTGCATGATGGACGATGAAAGAGTTAATCGATATTGAAGATATGTTGAGAGCCTATGCTCTAGCCAATGCTACCCGCTGGGATAAGAGTTTGCCGTATGCGTAATTTTCGTACAACAACAGCTTATCGTGCCATCCGCAAATGTCACCGCTTGAAGCTTTGTATGGTCGTGCTCAGAGAACCCTCTCGAATTGGTCAGAAATAGCCGAACGTTTGGTTTTTGGGCCAGACATTATTCAAGAAGCAGAAGAGCAAGTGGCTATGATTCGAGAAAGGCTATGCTGATAATCGTCATCGTGATCTCAGCTTTGAGCCAGAGGATTTTGTTTATCTTCGAGTTACTCCCCTCAGAGGTGTAAAGAGATTTCATGCCAAGGGAAAACTAGCCCCCAGATATGTCGGCCCGTTCAAGATATTGGCTCGTCATGGAGAAGTAGCCTATCAGTTGGAGCTGCCACAGTCATTAGCGGGAGTACATGATGTCTTTCATGTCTCTCAGTTGAAGAAGTGTCTCCGGGTGCCAGAAGAACAAGCCCCGTTGGAGTCAATCGAGCTGAAAGAAGATCTCACTTATAAAGAGCAGCCAATCAAGATTTTGGATGTCGCAGAGCGCCATACTAGAAGCAAGACCGTTCATTTTTGCAAGGTTTAGTGGAGCAACCACTCCGAAGAAGAAGCCACATGGGAGCGTGAAGACGAGCTGAAAGCCGAGTTCCCTAGCCTTTTCTCTAGCTAGCCTGAATCTCGGGGACGAGATTCCTTTAAGGGGGGGGGGAGGTTTGTAACATCCCAATTTTCTT
The DNA here is from genome assembly GCA_036346405.1 of Phyllostachys edulis. Classification (NCBI taxonomy): domain Eukaryota; kingdom Viridiplantae; phylum Streptophyta; class Magnoliopsida; order Poales; family Poaceae; genus Phyllostachys; species Phyllostachys edulis. Next base: position 85,712,971 of record CM070548.1, on the reverse strand, counting down.
AGCTTTAAAAAAAATCTTTTAAATAGTTAGTAGGAGAAAATTCACCATTTGGATTTTATTTGAATTTAAATCCAAAGCTTAATATGGACTTTTTATATCAAAATAATTTAATATGATTAAAGTCAACATGAACAATGGTCAAAACTATTTTATTTGGGTTCCTTGGGCTTGGATATATGTTCCAGATTTTTGTGGAATTTTTCCAGGTTCATTTGCTATTTTCTATTGCTTATTTGAATTTCTGGTATTTTCTTAAAAAAGAAAACTAATTTAATTGTCAGATAATCCCTTGGGCCGATTTCCAACTCGGTCAGCCCATTCCTTCACCGTTTCGGCCCATTCTCTTTTCCCTCAGTGCGGCCCACTTCTTGGCCTTTCCTTCCGTGTGAGCCCGCCAGCGCTGAAGCCCAACTTCCCTTCCCGTCGCTTTCCTTGTCCCGGTAGAGTCACTGCACGTGGGGCCGCCTTCGCCACGTGTGCATCGTCTTCAACATGGACTCGGAAGTCCATGACCTTCCCGACCGCAAGCGCCACCGCGTTCGTCTCGGATTCCCCGATTCCGTGCCTATTTAAGCAATGCAATAGTGTCAATCTCTTCGCACGGAACTCCTCCCTCAAAGCCCTGGCGTGCCTCCGTTGTCGCCGGAGAGCTGCCCATCGCCCGAACCCCGAGTCCAGAACCCTGACCGCCGGCGAGCCCCCGTGTCCCTACCACCTCAGCGCCGTGTCACCCCTCATGCTTGCGTGTCACCCCCGTGGCGGTCTCGTCAGCGCCACGTGCGCAAGCGTGCCACCCAGCCACACCACCCCAGATCCAATCCGATGTGCACCCAGTTCACATGAACCGTCTCACCGACATGTGGGCCCCACCTATCGGAATTTCCTCTTATTTCTTTTTCTTCTGGAAAATCTCTTCGCTAACGTCAGTCGACGTCATTATTCCGATTTTTCTGTTAAAGAATAATTCGGAATAATCCAAAATTAGGGTTTCTTTAGATTTCAATCTTCCAAAGCCCATATCTTTTGCATCCGAACTCTGTTTGAGCCCATTCAAATTTCTAAATTCATCTAAATTCAAGATCTACCTATATGAGATTTTTATTTAATTTTTTGGAGTTGTTTTGCCTCTGTTCTTATTTATTTTGTTTGTTTGTTTGTTTCGTTTGCGAGTAGACGTCGATACTTCGGGAGGTTTTGAAGAACAAGGAGCATCTCAAGACCAAGATCAATACCAAGACCTTTTTCAAGGCAAGTTATACCTTTGATCATGTTGAATCCCAGTTTTCTAAAATTAATTTGATTTAAATTATTGCATTTACTTTAATTATTTATTTCAATGCTTTTGGGATTAGTTAATATCCAATTTGTTATGACCTCCTTGTCTAAATTGTATGCCATAATCTTTTGTCACCCTAGTTTGGTTATTTAGTTGGTGCTATTGTACTACCAACGTGGGTTGGTTAGATGCGATTAGTTTGCTTAGCCATGCCACGACTCATCATCTCATGTAGTTGCAAATATAAACTTGACTAAGTGACCATGAAACTATGTGATAGAATCTGTGTGCGCTATGTGCTATTACTAGTTGATGGCATATGTTGGACTTAACCAACAGGGTGGGAAAGGATTTAGACGGAGGCAAGTGGACTGTGTGATATTTTTGGTGGAGCTATGTGCGTGGGCTTAATAACCTGTGTGCATAGGGACTTGTAGTTTAATTGGAAGTCTTGCCTTGGTCAATTAAGAACTTAACTTTGTGCGCCATTAAACTGAGCCTTTCGTACAACCACATGCCTGGTATGGGACGGGCCTAACTTAGTAAGTTATGGAGTCTTGGCATTGATTACTCAGGTAGTAGGTTAGGCTATGTGCATGGGTGGAGGTGTGCTACCAGGTAGTCACATCACGGGGCGGTTCGCCGTGTCCCTGTCCAACGGTGTGTGTTAGACTAACTTCCTATGTGGGGTTGTCTGATGATTTGTAGGCACACTGGGAGTGTCAATGTTAAGATGAAGTTTCTGAACTGTTTTGTTACGGCTAGTGCTAGCTACACTAGTTGTATCTTGTGGGTAAAGTGTACAAACTCTGCAGAGTGTTAAACAATCTATTCGAATAGCCGCGTCCGCGGTCATGGACATGCTCGGTGATTTCACACAAGGGGTAGATTTTCATGAAAACCTTGGGAAGTGAGCTGTGTGACCTAATTCATATGGCTATGTGAATAACCTGTTTAGGCTATGTGTCTTTGTGAAATAAAACTGTCAAATTATTATTGTCTATTTGTTTTAATTATGCTTTCAATCTATTACTTGTATTTAAATTGCAAATGTTGCATTTCTGCAAAAGAACCACAGAAACCATTCCTTTGGAATAAGCCTGCATCTATAATTATATTTCTGTCGTATGACTTGCGAGTACGGTGTGTACTCATGCTTGTTGTAAAACATGCAACAGAAGAGGAGGAGTCGCTGCTCGCTTTTGAGGAGGAGTTCATCGAAGGTGCTTGATCGTAGGGTCTTGATCCCGATCGGTTTCGTGGTGAATTGATGGGATTCCGCTGAAGTTTCCTCGTTCCGCTGCTATTTTATTTCTTTGCTAGCCCTGCGTGGCTTAATAATTGTTAACACGACCTTAAGGTCAAAACCCTTATTTGTTATCAAATTACTCGTTTATGTTATTAATCGCTTGTGTGGATCGATATTCACCTATGTTGACACTGTGTGCACTAGCGTGATCCTGGACTAGTGCATTATACACAGAGGGTCCAGAATTGCATATTTTGGGTCCCGACAGGGAGTCCCAACACTCTACTGTGAAGGTGTAGGTAAAGCTAGTGGAGCAACAATTGGAAGCGGTGCAGGAGGCAGCGGCTGCTAGTAGTACCCCATCGGAAGCGCCCAAGTTGAAGGAAGCAGTGGCACAGAAGGGGCGGCCATCATCTGAACAGACCCTCGTGCAGACTCAGGCGCAGGCTCCCACTTGATCACACTAGTAGAGCTCTGGTGACACACCCGCCGCTCCTTGTGACCCGGTCGGCCACACTGACGGAAAGCTCCCGTCCAAGAGCACTGAGCAGCGCGATGACCATCACCACACTTGAAACAAAGCATACCCTGCCCTGGGACAAGACGCAGAGCTGGAGTACCCGCAAAAGAACGAGGTGCCGAAGAAGGAAAAGGCCTCGACTGCTTAGTCTTGGAGAACTTTGAAGACTGCGGTCCCCCTTGAACTTCATAGAACTAGGCCGCTGAAAAGACCCGCTCCCCTCACTAAAGCTCCTATTCTAGTCACCACCAGAAGCAACCAGCCCACCAGAGGCCTACTGCCCCTTAGTGAGCTGCATCTCCAACTCCATGCCCCTGGTTTGCTCCACAACAGAGCTGAAGTCACGGAGTTGGGTAGCTCCCAACATGTGCCGGTAGTCAGGATTGATGTCCCGACGGAACCTCTTGGTCATCTGCAGATCATCGTTCGCCACTGACGGAACAGAACGAACAAGATTGTTGAACTCAGCCTCATACTTAGCAACAGACATCTTCCCCTGAACAATGGTCATCAAGGCAACCTCCATCTTCTCAACAAAGGAATAGGGATAGAACTTTGCCTTGAACTGGTCAACGAAGTTCTCCTAAGAAACTAGGGCCTAAGCGACGGTCCTCGATGCTAAAACTTTGTACCACCAGATGTCTACCTGCCCTTTTAGTTAAAAGGCTACAAAACGGACCCTCTGATGTGAAGACAACTCCAAAGATCCAAACTGCCTCTCCATTTAGTGCAACCAGTCCGCTGCTTGGACCGACGTGCCCGACCCGTCAAACGGATCCAACCTCAGCCCCATCTATTCTCGAAGCATCATCCGCACCTCGGGGGCAGCTGGAGGGGCTTCAGGAGCATCAACAGATGCCGCAGCAGCAGGGGCTACCGGCGCTTGTTGACGGAGAGCACGGATCACTCCTACCAACTCTCTTATCAAAGCGGGGGTCTCATCCTGGCCCCCAACTGGAGATGGGTCAACAGCAACCCCCTCCTCAGCAATACCGTTCCCCTCAGCTACTGACTTGATTGCCACAGGCGGTGGCTCCAGAAGACCACCCCCGTGGCCACGACCTCCACCACGGTCTCCACGACCGCGGCCACCACGACTACATCCTCTACCTCTTGGCATAGCTATCAACCACAATCAACAACACACAATAAGTTCAAAGAACCACTATCAAATCATGCATCAATAATACGACATATCAAAAATGTAATGGCGATACTTATCTCATTCCTATCCTACTATGCACTAGTGTGTCAAATTTTAGGTTAGTTAACCATTAGCAATTTTAGTTAATTTTACTAGTCCTAAAATAAGTTTTAGCAACTTTAGGTTACCTAAGTTGTCAATCTATTTACCACGGACCTAAAACCCGATTTGATACCAACTGTAACACCTTGACCCAACACGGAGCCCAGAATGCCACTAAACTATACTAACTATCAATTTTAACAACAATTAACACTAAATAACAGTAAGCATATCAAAGGTAAAACCCCGTCCACAGGTTACAATAACACAAGCATAACAATAAAGCAATCATGGATAATTAATTCATAGGAAGTATGGCAAGATAATAAGAAAAGATCAATGCAAAACCAATCTAATCAATTCTATTAAATGAATAATCAACTCCAACCTATCAACTAAGGCTAAGCAATAATATCAAATCATAATTATAATTCATCACGCTAATAAAATGTCTCATGGCCAATGTTTCTTGTAACTGAGTGTATGATGTGGTCCCAAGTGTGCTAGCCCTTCCCATGTGCAACGCTGTGAACAGTCACCTAAAAACAATAATAGAGTAAGGATGAGTCCACGATTCAGCAAGCACAATAATAAACAATGAACAATAATTAATCAACTATAAACCATATCATGATCAACATCAACTGTTTCCTTTTCATTATTCTCATACCCAATCATCCAATTCTCTTTTCATTTAATGCATTCCTACACTACATGTACACATGCACTTCTTTTGCGTATACCAGTATTGCGTGGGTGAACACTCATGACAATGTTCACTCTCAAGTTCGTCCTCCTCAAGGATCGGGGACCTCCTCCACTCCCGTGGAGTTGTGATCACCATGATCACCTCCTCGTATGCAATGATGCTTTTGAATGCACAATTATTCATAGTTTTATCAATATTACCATCATCCAACATTCTCACATCCATCAATATGAATAAAATTATGGCCATTCACATTGCTTGCAATTAAATAAAATAAAAGAATGAACAATATAATGGTAATGAGTGGTAACGAAAACAATGACCAATCAATTAACACTGTCTACCATGCACTTGCCTGTTTATCCCTGTGAAGCTAGATAGTGAAGCGACATCAAAGTACTAGAGGCCACATTCCTTGGACAAAAAAATTACAATTCTAGAATCTGTCAGAACAATCCGTTTCATAATTTTATATCTTTAATTATAAAATTAAAAATATATAAACGATACCAGTTCTAGAAACTACACAAAATTTCCTACATTATTGAAGTTGTCACCATATTTTAATTTTGCCATGTACTATATGAAACTAACTTATCTTCACGATGTCTACTAGCTACGTCCAAATTCTGGACAGCGACCTTCCCAGGGCCGTATCTTTTCATTATGTACTCAAATTTTAATGATCCAGACCTTCCTAGAAAACTAACCAGATTATATAACTTTTCTATAATTGGGCCAGATTTGACAGCCCAGACCAAGGATCAAACTCACGCGAAACCGTGTACACGACACAGACAAGCACCTTGGAAGAACACAGAGAGACACTTAGGTGAACTCGGTGTAGACACACACACACACACAAGAGCACTTTGGAGATAAACACAAACAAGCAAAACACACGAGCTAGGCGACACCGTAACCTTCTTGACGTCTTTTCTGGTTTTCTCATCTCTCTAAGCAAACTAGTTACATGGCTTATATAACACACACACACAATCAAGTCTCACAACCACTAGCCGTGAGATCCACAAGACTCGGACTCCACACTGACCACTCACTGAGTGCCACTAACTAGCTAATGTGCATGCTGCCATCATCCACTACATGCATGCATTCATCCACTGCATGCATGCATACACTAACTCAACTGACTAACACTCACGCACACTACGGCCTCAACATGAATACAACACATTTCCAGCCGCATGCAAGCTCACGCAACACATCTAACACATGATGTGACAAAACACAAGACTCGACACAAACATGAAATAACCCTAAACAACAAGATTTGTTCCAACAAGATTGAAAACTAACTTTCCCCTAATCAAAACGACCTACAAATTTAACAGCGACTAATCCATGGCAAAACCTAGAGATTAACAGGGTTTACCCTTGATGATCATGACGAATCACAGGAATTCGAGAAAATCTCCTCTTTTCTCCTTTCTTTTCCTTCTTCTTCTCCTCTCCTTCTCCTTCTCCTTCTCCTTATTGTCCTTCTTCCTGCTGGCTTTCTCTTCTCTAGTCAATAGTAGGCTGCAAGGGCATCGACTTGGGGCTATGGTGGCCAGGAGGGGTGGCGCGATAGGGCGCAACTGCAAGGGGGCGGCAGCGGCTAGGGCAGCCGAGGGCAAGGGGTGCAAGATGGAGGGGGTGGTGGCTAGGTCAAGGCTGCCGCCCCCCTTGGCCTTCTTATGGCGCTGGCCCACCTTGGGCCTTGGTGCCATGGGCCAGAACCCCATGGCCCAAGTTTTGTTACTTTTTCGGAAAACCCCACTAACTCTTTTAATTCTCTCTAAAGAGTTTTGGGATATTACAGAGATTATCAACGATCAAGTACCATCATTATCTTAGCAACCATAGAAAGACAAGCAGCTACTTTGACCATGTTGATCCTATTATGTCAATTATTTTACTTTGTATTGCAAAAATCTATTATGTATGCGTGTATGTTTGGCTAAAATTGCTATATTTGTGGGCAATAGAAGTTGAATTCCTATTGAATGCATGATTCCTCTTTGTCAAATTGATTTCCTTACTATTGTAACCTTTAGGTCGTGGTTTACACAGTATCTAATGTCGATTTGGGTATTTCGATTAAGAATATCGAATAGATGCTTAGTCGGGCTCTAGTTTCACAAAATTTGAACAATTGATGAAAATAGAGTATGGATTTGGGAGAATTTGAAATGTTGGTATGGAGGGGTTACCTCTGTTAGTTTGGAATAAAACATTGGTTATATTATGAACCTACGAATGTGAGAGGTGTATATCACATGTAGATAGGGTGAGATCCTCGTCTGGGTCGATTAAGGACCAAACACTGGTGTATCCAACCTAAGCGTAAGCGTACAACCACACGGCTGAACTAGGGTGGTCTTAGCTAATTAAGTTATCTAGGTCTAGCCTTGCTTGTTGGTAGGCCGCGGTAGTACGAGCAATCCAAGAAGGGTTGTTTGGAGGGGCTCACTCCTACAGAAAAGGTCTTCACAGGTGGTTCAAAAATGTTAGCATAGATGGTTTAGTGAGCCGTCTGAGTTTATGAGTCAACAATGACATGAGGTCATCATAAACGGTTTTCGAACCATCTGTGATGCAGACTATCACAGATGGTTTGTAAATGAAACTGTCTGTAGCTGACTATCACAGACGGTTTGTAGATAAAACCGTCTGTGATAGCTAATGTATCACAGATAGTTTATAGATGAAACCATCTGTGATATATATATATATATATATATATATATATATATATATATTATTTGTAGTCCCCACCACTTTGGGGTCATGAGGAGGATGAGACAGCAGCCACGAGCAACTTCATCGAGCGTGCAAGTTCAAGAAGCATGGTTGTAAGGAGAGCGCGTGGACATACAATTACATGGATGTCGTCGATATGTAATTGGACGTAACATCAAGGAATGATTGGTTGCTGATACATGAAGCTTGTTTCGGTCGAGTGCTGCTGGCCCACGCCACTTTCTGAATATGGCGTGGACGTGCAGGTACTCCGACCACTACACCACGGCATAGTATTAAGGGCAATCAAACCATCGGAGAAAACTGCTTTGCACAGCAAATTAACTGCCGGCAATGTGTTTTGGCGGCACTTACTGCCTGCCTGGTAAAGTGCCGCCGGGAAAGACTTTTGTCGGCAGATATGTATATTGCGGGCAGTTAACTGCCCTAGAAAAGGTATTTTTCCCCGACAGTAATAGTTTCACGGCAATACTATTTGTCGAAGCTAGAGTATTGCCATAGCTAACACGACCTTGATTGTCTATTTCCCCGGCAGTTAAATGCCCTAGATAACTTGGTTTTCGCCGACAGTTAATAGGACCTTGATTGTCTGTTTCGCTGGCAGTTAAATGCCCTACATAAGTTGGTTTTCGTCGGTAGTCGGTTGTTTTCCTGGCTGTTAACTGCCCTGGATTATCCTTTTCCCCGGCAGATATATTGCCATCAGATGAGGTACCTCGGTTAAATACTAATTTTCCCAATAGTTTGCACTATTCAATCAGAATTTACAAAACATACAATTTTCTCAATCTAGAAAATATCATATCAACAATCAAATACAGCTGCAACACATAAATGAAATTCAGATGATGCAAAATACATAAACCTAAAATATGAAATTACTGATAAGCACACTAGTACATGTGCAGTACACCATACACATGCAATTTCAGAATTCTGAGCATACTAATATAGCCATGGTCTCCTTGGCATGTACAAAACATCCATACAAAAGAAGTCGACAATACTAGTCTATTCTTGACACATGTAAATACTCCAACCCCTTCTACCACAATACTAGCCTATCCTTGCATGTACAAAACATCTACGCAAAAGAAGTCGACAATGAAGATGTCCACATAATGAAATCATCATGCTATCCCCATTTGCAAAATAAGGACGACCACTCCATCAACAAACAATAACTTCAACAACCCTTATGTTTTGTACCTGAAAAGAAATTCGAGAAGTCAATAACCACAAACCATATATAAGCCCAAACATGATATGACGTTAAATAGTTAAACAAGATTATAAATTTAACAATGAACAGCCACTATTTACTCATGAATTCCATACATCACATATCGCCATTGAACCATGACTAGTTAATGTAGTGTAGATTATTAGATGTGCATTACAAGAACAGAAAAATGGCCAAATCAGTTATATAGGTGTAGGTTTATAGTTTTCTATGCATAGGAGTTAAGAGTTCAGATTCACATTATTGTAGTGTGTTTGATACCTGCAGTTTTCTTATTATTCACATATTTTAGTGATCATTTGTCAATTCCATCTCAGATATCTTTCTCATCAATGGGTATAGTACAGACAACAACATAGCAGATATCTCAAACACCAACATCCTAACAATAGTGTATTATTTACAGATTGCTTATTTAATTATCATAGTATGCAGTTTTGCTCTGTAACTTTACTTGGAAAATTTAAATAGTTATAACTTGTTTAGACCATATGTCGATGAATAGTGGAATAGTGAAACATAAAGGGGAAGTGTAACATAAGAGAAAACTTCCAATCGATAGTTCCAATGTTTCACATGATTAGCAACAAAGAAGAACGACGGTTGGGCTTTTCTTTGTTGTGGTATGCATACACGCCAAGATATCAACTATGTTTCTCCTTAAAAAACATTGACCATAGTAGTAATAGCATACCGTATTTTGAATCCCACAATCCCACTAACCAGTGATCTATCCGTACATTCAAAAACAAACATCATGGCTTAACATTAACAGATGCATACATAACAATATAGCATGGATACATACTTCTAGAAAAATAAATACCACTACCAGCTACCAAGTGGAATTTCAGTTCAAGTCAACTGATAGCATTATAACTGCTTAATTCAGTGGCAAGATCATCATACATGCCATCTAACTAAAACTAATAATCACTAGTGCTCACTGCTCAAACAGTGCAATGGGAGGAGGATACCATCACAACATGAAGAGCATTAGCGCTGCTGCTACTGCTGCTCATGGAGGAACCACTGTGGAGGCTGCATTGAGGCCTCTTGTTGGTCCAGATGCCTGGGACTACTGCATCTACTCTATGATTCATGCAACCAAAGTGTGATGATCCATTATCTTTGCGGTAATAACAATAATCACTCACACAAAATGGCAGATTCTTGGAGATGGCAGGTTTCTGCTGCACAGCAAGTGACCTAGAGGACACTATACCATCACCTAGTATGCATAGCAATCAAACTGCATAAAAAACTACATATATACTTTCCATTTTCACCCAAGTTTAATGCCATCACATGACTGTAAGTATGTAGTATCTAGAAAATTGCAAATTGGGCCATTTCCAAGTGACAAACCCTCAGCAATGGTTTGAATAATAAATGGCAGCTGCATTACTCTAAAAAACTTTAATTGCTAGAATTACCTCATGTTCGCCCAGCTTGTTGTGATGGCCCCACTGACTTTCGATCTTCTTTTATCTGCAGAATACAATAGATGCAAGTACATTAATTGATGAAACAAATTGTAGGTGGATACAATAGATGGATGCTTACATGCTGATGTGGCCATGCAATAGATCTCCCACAAGCATCAACCATGATGCTCATATCCCCATAAGGATGAGGCAGTTGAGCAGCCCTTTTGAGCACATGATTAACGACAACTCACAACATTCAACACCCAACATAGTACTACCCACTACTGTCGTCCGATCCGTTGATATAATAGTAGCCTTTGCAATAGGGATATCATGTGGTCCAATAACATAGTACAAGATAACTTCTTTTCCACTCTGAAACATATCATCATTGAATGTGTCGATTCAAGTCTAGTCAAATAAATTGCAAAATGGTAAGGAGCAAACCAACAAATAGTGAGATATGAAATCTTACTCCTCCATTTCCTTTTTGTGAGCATTCTCCACGCCTATTCAATGTCTACAAGTGCAAAAGGAGAAATCATTACATTAGATATGAACTGACAATGATGAAGAATCTATTTTGTTGTGAGCAGTATGTACCTTGTCATACAACATGTTTTCTGCCGCATTAGACTCGGCCTCAACATTGTCACTATCGGCATGTATAGGTGAATTTGACGCATATCGTGGACTGATCTGTGCATGTCGTCCCACATAAGAATTACCAAGTAGCAATTCCTTCATCTCCGCCATTTGCTGACTAAGGGCGTCAATTTTGCTATCACTTTCTGCTTGCATTATTTCAATGCACCCTAGTAGGAATTCTTTGTCCAATTCAGCTTGTCGACGCCCTTCAATAGCCATTTGGAGCTTGGTTGATCTATACTTAACCTTTCCAGGCATCTCCAAATCTCCTGGGGTTGGCCCTTACCTATAGAACGAACATACCCATTCCTATCAGACCTAAGACGCGTGTGAGGTCACCTTGCTTTATGGTTTTCTCTCGTCCACTGGATGATCTGTGGCGTGTCCTCAAGTGTTTTATGCAAATATAGAATATTAACCAACCAAATGAGACTATCATAATCCACGACACATCAAGCCCTTTGACATCAAAGTGCTATTTTTAATATACTTACAATTTTATATGTCTTGCTGCCAGAAGGAAGGCCATTTTATGAGTGTGTGTTTTAATAAACAACTCATCTCTACGAGGCATGACACCATTATCCTTGTGCTGCATGGAAACAAATAGAAAATACAACATCAATACAAAATAGCGTACAACATAAGTTATATTTGAGATATTATATTAGAAAGTCATTTATATACCATTTCATGTCCAACACGAGCATGACTCTTGCTACCACTTGTATGCAGCCCAGACATCTTTGCACGATTAGCTTTTCCTATGTCACCACGAGCCTATAACAATGGAAGTAGTAAATAAAAGAGAAATGCCAATATAACAAGTATTATTTTTTTTATGTTTGGCTTACTTCGGCCAAGGGACTTCTTCAATGTTTGATAAGCCATTTCCAATCATTTTGATTAACTCTATTATCACAGGCAACAAGAAGTTCTTTATCAGTTTTTGTCTCATCAAAATGTCTCGCCTTCAAATTCGCCTTGAAATCCTTCCATATCTTCGCTGCTGTCCCCATAACCCAATCCTGGACACTTTCATCTAACTCGTAGAATAACTAGTTGCAAAAGAGATGCACAATTAAACCCAAATGAAAATTGTAGAAATGAAGCATGTTAATTAGATTTTAGATATCACCTTTAAGTCTTTCCACAACTTCAACTTCTGTGCTGGGTCAACCAACCTCCAATCCTTATGTGCAAGTGATTTATCCTTAGATTTCACAATTGTAGCTATGAAGTTAGCTAATTCTTTAGCATTTTCCCCAACAGGTTGTCCATACTCATTGAGCTCTAATTGGATTAGAGGTGTATCTCCCCTAGACCAAATGTTGTGCTTTTTAGTGCACCCCCTACCATTTCTTTTCTTTGCTTGCCCATCATTTGAACCATTATCTACATTACAAATAAATAGCAGTGAATAAGCACAAAGTATTAATTTGAACATTTCAAGTATGAAGCTAACTATTATATTTACCTTCATTCTCTTGTAAGTGAGCATCCTCTCCTGTCTGGTCATTAGGCATGCATTCATCATGCATGTTGTCATCATTTCTATCATCATCATCATGCTCCACATTTTCACCTTGTGTTCCTAGGTCACTTGTCCCACCAACTCTTGCTAACCTAGACCGCAGGTTTGGACGTCCAGTTTCTGCTTCTATTGGCTCACCATTTGTGGAACTCATTGTCTACAGGTACATAGAACATGGAATATTAAAAAAAAAATACCATGCACATATTTTAATCATAAGTAAGAAATGCATAACCTTTCTCTTTCTTTTAGGTTGCTGTGAAGAACTGGCTCGAAGGTGGCCCTCCACTCCATTAGCACTCGCGGTTAGGAGAGATAGCTGCAATTTTTTTTTTTTTATCGATGAGAGCTTGTAGTAATTTATTGTTTCTCGTAACCCTTGCCATCCTTTCTTCTTCATAGTCATTGTGGTTGCTAGCATCACTATCGCTTCCTCCCACGCTTGGCATTTTTCACCCTGCTGAAAAAAGATATTTCCATTAGCAAATTTATTCTATATTGCAGAGTACTAGCACTATTCATAAAGGAAGCAATGCAATTGTGTAAATTCAAAGGACAATACGGTAGCCTATGAAAAGGTAATATGACGTACTTCTGCTGATCATTTGCATCAACAATTATTCCATCCATATCTGGCCTAATACGAGGCACTTCTGCAGCATCAACAACAATGGCTATGTTATCATCTATATCAAGGTATGTCACTACATGTTCATTTTCACACTCTAAATTTCCATTTTGTATTTCAGCCATATCATAGAAATCTCGTGACTTTGACTGAATAACAGCACACCAATCATTATCAATAGGATCTTCAACATAGTATACTTGGGTTGCTTGAGATGCTAAAATGAAAGGTTCATCATTTAGCTTTGCACCTAAATTGAATAAATGCTTGAAGTTCACATCTGTGATGCCAAATTTATCAACCTTAACCCACTTATGTTGTGCACGATTGTCTACCCAGTCACATTTGAAGAGCACAATACTACCTTTGTGCTTATAGTCCAATTCAAGGATTTCAGTAATAACACCATAATAATTCTTATTTCCTACCATTGGATTATTATTTCCACTTGAGAAGGATGAGGTTTGTGCAACTAGAGCCACTCCACTGCATTGGACAGACCTAACCTCATCATAGGACTTTGTGTGGAAATTGTGCCCATTTATGGTATAACTATTGTACTTTGTTGCAACCATCAAAGGCTCATTAGCTAATGTTTGAATCTCTTCAGAAACATTTTCACCACGTAGTAGTAACTCAGCCACATGCAACCTAAACGATTCATGGAACTTCTCATGATGAATACGACTGATTTCTCTTCTATTTTTGTGACCAAGTGAGGACAGGTAGTCCACATGTTTTCTGCAATGTTAAACTTTAAATTTCAGTGTGTGAATTGACAAAAAAAAAACTATAGTAATAAAATAGTTAGCATAACTTACCTTAGGTACGGTTCTATGTGGTCATAATTAAATAAGATATATGTATGTGCTTGGAGCCATGTTTTGTAATCTAAGGTCACAATACACTTGCCAGCCAAATCTCGACCCAAGTTGCGAAAGAATGGCATGGTGCTAGACATAGCTTGAGGATTAGCTTCATCATTTCGACCTTTTCGATTAAATCTACTTTCACGGCCTTCTAAATAACAAGAGCAAAATTTAAAACTCTCATCAAACACATAGCTCTCTGCGATTGACCCCTCAGGATGACTCTTGGTGCATACATATCCCTTTAGCCTCATTAAAAACCTACATACAATTGACACTAGCTAAATCAGATTATAAATAGATTAAATATCATATGATAGTAGTATTTAGATTTTGAAGATCACCTTTCTATTAGATACATGTTGCGGTAATGTACTGGGCCAGCAAGCCTCGCTTGGCCAGGAAGATGTACCATTAGATGAACCATAATATCAAAAAAGGATGGTAGAAATATAGTCTCAAGAAGGCTTAACGTCTTATCAATTTCTACCTCTAACTTTTCCATATCACTAACTCGAATAACAGGAGAATAAATTTGCTTGAAGAAGTTGCTCACCCGAATCAATGCTGCACTTACTCTATCCAGTAATGTCTTTCGTATAGATAGTGGAAGTAAGTGCTGTAAGAGGATGTGGTTGTCATGGCTCTTTAGTCCAATTATCCTTTTATCCTTAACATGTATGTGCTGACATATATCAAATGCATAACCAGCTGGAAATCTAACTTGTTTCAAAACTTCACAAAACAATCTCTTCTCTTGAGAATTTATTGAGTAAGCTACAGGAGGCAAATAAAATGAATCTCCTACTTCAATAGGATGAAGATCTTTTCCTATATCTAGAAGTTGGAGATCCAATCGAGCATTCAAATTATCTTTCGATTTCCCATCGATACCCAAAAGTGTATTAATTATGTTGTCACACACATTCTTGTCAATATGCACCACATCAAAATTATGTGGAAGCAACAAGTCTTTCCAATATGACAATTTAAACCAAATAGATCTCCTATTCCAAATTATTTCTTTCGCTTTGCCCATACCCTTACGATTTCTCTTTGGTTTTTTCTTGTTTGGGTCTTTCCCAAAATCTATAGGAAAATCTTGCGTTTGTTCCAAAACCTCTTCTCCAGTTAGCGGCTTTGGTGCTTTCCTTAACTCTGTAGCACCATCAAATGATGTCACATCTAACCTAAATTTGTGATTTGCATCTAAGAACCTACGATGACCCATATAACAAGACTTGCTGCCATTCTTCAAAAGCAGAGAACAAGTATGTGAGTTGTAGTGAGGACAAGCTATTTGCCTGAAGTAACACATCCAGACACATATCCTAAGCTTGGGAAATTGGTAATGGTTGACAAGATGGCAGCATGCAATTGGAAGTACTCATCTCTAGAAGCATCGTATGTTCTAATACCCTCCTCAAACATTGATATCAAATCATCCACTAGTGGTTCTAAATAAACATCCATGTCCTTCCCAGGTGAATTTCGGCCAGGAATTAACAAGGAAAGTATGAAATTTGGTTGCTTCATACACATCCAAGGCGGTAGATTCAATGGAATAAGAACAACAGGCCAAATACTATAGCTACAGTTCATTGATCTAAATGGATTAAAGCCATCAGTAGCTAAAGCGAGCCTGATATTGCGGCTCTCTACACCAAATTCTGGATGTTTGCAATCAAAATCCTTCCAAACTGGAGAATCTGCTAGATGCCTTAATAATCCATCCTTTGTACGCCCTTCAATGTGCCACCATGCATCACTTGCTACCTTTGGAGACATGTACAATTTTTAAGTTTCTTCTTTATTGGAAAATAGCGAAGAACCTTTTTGGGAACTTTGTGCACACGTTTCCCATCAAGATTCATCTTCTCTATTTTCCAACGAGAAGTCTGACATTTCGGACAGAAATCTGCCTTTTCATACTACTTCCAAAATAGTACGCAGTCATTCTTGCATGCATGAATACTAACATATCCGAGTCCAAAGCATCTAACCATTTTCTTAGCTTCATTGAAGATCGTAGGTATCGTTAAGCCCTCCAGAAAAGCTTCTTTAAGAAGTTGCGAGAGCATGTCAAAACTTCTATCACTCCAACCTCCAAGGAATTTGGTGTGGAGTAATTTGACAACAAGCGTAGCTTTGAGAAGCTTTACACCTCGGATAGAGCTCTTGATTGGCATCACCTACTAAATGGTAAAAATCTTCAAAGACCTTCACATGGATCCTCCTCAAGACTATCCTTATTTTCACCTAGATCCCTATTCCATCTAACCCATGCGCTACATCGCAAGCATATCAAATATCTCATCACCTTCCTCAAAATTGTCCTCTACTTGAACCTCAAAGATACACATTTTGTTGTGCGTAACAAGATGATGCCTCTCCATGAAAAATCCATCTATTGTACCCTTCTAAAACCCATCACATATTAAATGCACACGGACAACGCTAGCTTCTTTCCAAAGAACTATTCACACATTTCTGCAAGGGCATAATATTGTATTTGCTTTTGCCGATCAGGCAAAAGCATACTGTACAAATTCTTTGACCCCTTGTACATATTCAAACGTGTGCCTACAATTAATTACTTATTATAAGAATGGACGTGAGAAAGTACTAGAAAATAAATTTATATTGTAAGCTTATGTTGTACCTAGGAAGATCCATCCATCTCTTATCCATAGCTGCTATGTACTATCAAATTTCAAAAGTCACCTAAATTTCACAAACTATCGGAATAGTCAGTACATACGTAACTAATATATTAATGATGTAGTGTTGAACCTTAGCTTGCAATTGACACAAAATAATTTTGCAAGATCATATCACCACAATTAAGCCACATACCATCCTTAATTAGTTAGTTTAGTACCCAGTATTTGCATCTAGCTAGCAACCAAGTAGCATCAACAAGGTAGGAATGTCTAGGCTACAAGCAAAGAGCTTTAGGAGGAAAGTGGCGGCAGCATCTCACAGCCACAGCAAGGTGCATCATCACAGAGAGCATAGAGAACACAGAGGGGAGAAGAGAGGCTGGGACGGCGTAGGTGCGGGAGAAGACAGGGAAGAGGGGAAGGCGACGGCGCAGGAGAAGAGAGGGGAGAAGGGAGGGCGGCGGTGTGGGCGTACCTTGATTCGACGGCGTAGATGGCGGGATGACCTCGATTCAGAGGCGGCGAGGTCGATTCGGCGGCGGGGGAGCTTGATTCAGCGGTGGGAGCCGGGGGCGAGCTTGATTCGGCGGTGGGGGAGGGGCGCCGCAGGAGCCCGAAACCTAGGCAGCCCTCCCACCTAGCTCGCCGCCTTGGATGAAGTCACGGCGGCTTCCCTCCCACCTAGCTCACCGCCTCAGCCCAACTTCTTGAACCCTGGGAGCTAGGGAGGTGGGGCGGCGTTGGGTGGTGGGGCGGCCAGGGAGGTGGGGTGGCGCTGGGAGGAAGAGGCGGCAAGGGAGGTGGTGCGGGCGCTGGAGGAGAGCGACGTTGGGAGGTGCGGCTGGGGAAACACAGCGCTAGGAGGAATTAGGGTGGTCGAGAGGGGAATTGGGGTAGTCGGGAGGGGAAATAACTCGCGCCTCACTCGGTTTTTTTCCAGCTACGTGCCCAAAGTGCGTGCCTCACTCGTTCTAAAAATCATCAAACAACCCAATTGACCTACAAGTAATTGAAATTAAAGCAATGCATAGAATACTTGAAAATCAACATAAATAGTTTTTGAAAGTAATAGGAATTCATGCATCAAAGGATGAAACTACTTGCTTGTGTTGATACCACTCATAAATATTCTCACAAAATACCCTCAGATTGCACTCGCAATAAGTCGAAATCATCGAAACCCTAATGAAAAGACGACATTACAATAAACTCCAAATAAAACCAACAATATCAAATCATACAAAAATGCATACAATTCACACAGTAGGTAGATAAATATTTTAAATGAATTTAGGTGAAATTTTCAGTTCAAATGGAGTTCATATGAATTTTCAACATATTTTACAAGTTTAAAGTCATTAATGCACAAATAAAACAATTAACAAAATTTTATATAACAGGAACATACTTAAAACCTAGTCCATTTAAAAGTACACTAAAAATTAAAATTAACAAAATTGGTTTCACCCAATTTGGAGTTAAATTGAATTAGTTATGAATTTTCCAAGTTCCAAGAATTTTCAGTGCAACTTTAACTCATTTCAGACCGACCCAGTCACGTTAGGGCTCAATTCAACCTCATGTGCATGTGAGCCGTTCGACTGGAACCAAACGAACGAGATGCGTTGAGACGTTCGGACCACCCGAATGCTCCACGAAATCTCCACCGTCGATTTCCAAACGGACCATCCAGATCCGTTGGGCCGTTCGGACCATCTGAATGCGCCATGCGATCCACACCGTTAAATCTCCATCGGACGTGCCACCTTCATTTGTCAAAGCCTAGGCGCGCCCCATCCTCTGGACCGTTAGATTTAAATTCAACGGATCAGATCAAGAGTGACGTTCGGACCGTCCATGTTTTTCTCGGGCTGTGCCATTTCTCAAATGGTAAAGCCCAACGCGCGCAAGCCTTTGGATTCAAAATCAACAGTCGGGATCAATGGGGACGTTCGGACCGTCCGAACCCGCTTTGATTTTCAACCATCGGATCTAAATCAGACCATCCACAAGGGTGGTGACGTTCGGACCGCCCGAACCCCACTTCAATCTCAACCCTTGAAATCCAATCCAACGGTGCCACTCTTATGCGTTTGAAAACCTAAGGCGCGCCTCTTTTTGGTAGCCGTTAGATTTTGATCGCACGGCCAGGATTGAGTTGGAACGTTCGGACCACCCGAACGCCTCGCTCAATCTAGACCGTTCATTTACGATCAGACCATCCACAAGGGTGGTGATGTTTGGACCATCGTTCACTACTACAAAACAGGCTATAGTAGACGCCCCATCACGAGCGGTTCGATGCGTGTTGGGTCTGTTCGACCTGCGGTGGCGCCGCCAGCTTATCATAGACGGTTCTTATTTAGAACCGCTCGTGATAATCATTTATCACGCACGGTTCATTAATAGAACTGCTCGTGAATTATCACGAGCGGTTCTATTCACAAACCGCTGCGTGATAATTCAACCAATCACGAGCGGTTACGAATAAGAACCGCTCAGGATAATTAGTTATCACGAGCGGTTCTAATTAAGAACCATTTGTGATATCTCGCTATCCTCTCGCCGCCGCCGCCTCGCCGCCGCCGCCAGACGCCTCTGGAGGTTCAGGTCACGCGAGCGGTTCTTTAATAGAACCGTCAGGATGATCCTGACGGTTCTATTAAAAACCGCTCAGGATAGGTGTCTATCACGCACGGTTCTTAACAAGAACCGTCTCGATTGTTGGGCGGAAACGAAAATTTGAACATAATGGGCGGCTGCCAAACTCGCTTTATATAACCTCCATCTCCTCCTCTGCGGTCTCTCCTCCTCACACTCATACCTCCATCTCCTCCTCTGCCGTTTCTCCTCCTCACACCTTGCGCCTGCCTCCGCCGAGCTTGTCGCCGGCGGCCTCCTCCAACTCGTCCCGGCCTCATCGTCACTAGCCTCATCCGAACCATCACCCCCGGCCTCCTCCACCTCACCCCGACCTCACCGTCACTGGCCTCCCACGACCTCGTCGCCTTTGGCCTCCTCCACTTCGTCGCCCCGGCCTCCCACGACCTCACTCTCTCTACTCCCCCCATTTGCTTTGTGATGTGGATTACTGAGTTGATGCTACTGTGATGTGGGTGATGCTACTGTGATGTGAGTTGATGCTACTGTGATGTGGGTGATGCTACTGTGATGTGTGTAGTTCATGTTGAGTTATTTGGTTTGGGCAAAAATATAGATGGTAGATCGCGCACCGTTCGATAAAATCATCATAACTTTTGCATACGAACTCCGATTGCGACGTTCTTTGGCTCGTTGGAAAGCTAACGAAAAGCTCAATCCGAAAATCCATAAGTCAAGGTCAGATTCTCTCGCGAGGTCTCTAAAAGTGAAAACCCCAAAACGGTCGCTTAGGGCCTCTAAACGCCTCCAAGTTTTAGTTGTTTTCGTTTTTTTGCCACAAAGGCTATCACAGACGATTATAAACAAGAACCGTCTGTGAAAACTCATCACAGACGGTTCTAAACAAGAACCGTATGTGAAAATGTCATCACAAACGGTTTGTTAATTAAACCGTCGGTGATATTCTCGGATCACGAGCGGTTTTGATGAAAACCGCTCGTGATAATAGCCTTCACGACGGTTTCAACAAAAACCGCTCGTGATAGTGCGTATCATGAGACGGTTTTGAACCGCTCGTGATAACTCACTGTTATCACAGATCAACAAATATAGGCGGTTGGAAGCAAATGTCGTGATGACGGTTCGAACCGCTGCGTGATGAGGCTTCCTGTAGTAGTGGTTGAGTTGATCTGGACCGTTCATTTATGTTCGGACCATCCACAAGGGTGGTGATGTTCGGACCTTCCCTTGAGTTGATCTTGACCATCAAGACCTCCTTTTGTTTTGATCTTGACCGTCAAGACCTCCCCTTGTTGATCTTGGCTGTCAAGACCTCCCCTTGAGTTGATCTTGACCGTCAAGACCTCCTTTGGTTTTGATCTTAACTGTTAAGACCTCTTTTGGTTTTGATCTTGACCGTCAGGGCCTCCCCTTGTTGATCTTGACCGTCAGGACCTCCCCTTGTTGATCTTGACCGTCAGGACCTCCCCGTGAGTTGATCTTGACCATCAAGACCTCCTTTGGTTTTGATCTTGACCATCAAGACCTTCCCTTATTGATCTTGACCGTCAGGACCTCCCCTTGAGTTGATCTTGACCGTCAAGACCTCCTTTGGTTTTGATCTTGACCGTCAGGGTCTCCCCTTGTTGATCTTGACCGTCAGGACCTCCCCTTGTTGATCTTGACTGTCAGGACCTCCCCTTGAGTTGATCTTGACCATCAAGACCTCCTTTGGTTTTGATCTTGACTGCCAAAACCTCCCCTTGTGTAATACCCCAAAAGTATTCGAGAATATTTGAAAGAGTATGCGGGAGAGATTAAATTGAATTAAGAGAAGGACCAAATAGAAATTACTTAATTCAGCAGATAGAGAGGGGGAATACAGCGTTTTTACTACAACTTGGGCCTGGGCTTTGGCCCATGAAGCCTCAAGGTGGCCGGCCAAGGGGGGAGGCGCCCCTTTTCTCCCCCCAAACCCTAGCCGCCTCCCCATAGTCCCTCTCTTCCCCTTGGTAGCCGCCACCCCCCTCTCCCCCACACCTTTGGTTGCCACCCTTGGTCTCCTACGCCTCCTCCCTGCTCGTTCTTCCCTGCTACTGGCCAAGGAAGGTGCTCCCCGCTGCTGGTGTCGAGGAGAAAGAAGGAGGAACGCTCGGGAGGTAGATCGGCCATAGGAGGAAGAAGAAAGTGAGGGGAGGAGACCATCTTCATGGGGGTAGTTCATCATCTTCCTGTGTTCTTCAAGGGTAATGAATATCCTCCCTCGCTGTATGTTTCGTATTTGAAGCGTGTATGAATTCGTTAGTAGATCGGTTGTTTAGATCCCATTTTGTCCAGAAGTTTGAACGGCAGTTTTCATATCCTTAGAAGCAGATTCTATGGATCCCATCTCTTAGAGATAGTTGGGTTATGTTCTTAGATTTCTGTGGCCACCAAGAATGCTCAAATACGATTAACGGTCAGCGAAATATGATTTTTACAGTGTTGCTGTCCTGCTAATCTGTCAACATCCTGACAGTTTGTAGAAATCTGGGTTAAGCGATTAGCTAAAGAAGAAATTAGAGGATATTTATATAATGAAAAATGTAGGTAATTTCTATAGATTTCCAGAAAGCTAAAGAACACAAGATTTGGACACTCGTAGTAAAAGTTATGGTGTTTTTAGTGTACTATCCAGAGAACCTGACGTGAAATTGATGTCTTTTATATTGGCTTGGTAGGGGTATTAGATGGCCGATTCGGAAGGGACCCTCAACTAGGTTTAGTTGAGGAATTTAATTAACTTTCCAGAAAGTCTAAGAACACCTTATTTGGACCCCTGTAGTGAATGTTATGGATTTTAGAAGTTGGCTGTCTACAGAGGGGACAGATCGGTCGTTAGAAGTTGGAAGTTTGGAAGGCGCTTGATAGTTTAGCGAGTTCGTGTGTGCTATTAAATATGTATTTGGTCCAGTATGATTGTCTTAGCTTGGTTTATAATTATTCAGGTGGGGGATTGGTCCCAGGGGCAGCGCCCTCTTCGCGTCCACCGTTTCCGCACGGTTGAGGCAAATATCCTGATTGTAGCATAATTACGATTGTTTGATTGTGATTGCTTGCATTTTAATTATATTAGCCATGCATGGATGATAGTGTGATGAATATGAATAAAACTTGGTGAATGCATATTTATGGCTAAAGATTACCTATGTATGTTGTTAATGCCCTACATGTTATTTGAGGTCTGCGATTTTGGTATGTACGTGTCGATTCATATGTATTGAAAGATAGAGCCTAGTACATACGCATATTGAGAGCATACCTGAGACTTGGTCACGTGGTGACCAAGTATATACAGTTGAGGTCCTCGTCATGTAAATGACGGGCTTCTAGTCCCCACATTCGTGGAATGTGGGCATTGAATAGAGGTCCCCATCATGAAGATGATGGGCAATGGTCCCTATACTAGTGGAGTATAGGCTCTTGGTCCCTGTGCCAGAGGGCACAGGCAACGGTATACATCGACGGTTGTATACCCCGCATTACCGGTAAAATGCGAAAAGAGATAAAGATAAAAAGATGCATTGCATGTCCGCATTACATAAGCATGGGAGTTGTCTTTAGTGTAATACTTCTTTTGGTATGTTGATGCTATAACTGTGAGCTTAGTGTTCCTTTATCGATACTTGCTGAGTCTTTAGACTCACTCTTGCTTTGTTGTGTTTTTAGGTACCACTGACAAGAACGACATGCATGGGAGGGAGTAGTCTTGCATGGATGCACTCACTACCACTCGTCTTAAAAGAATAATATTATCTAGTTTATATTCAAATAATAAGCAAACTGATTGAGAATTAGTTACGGCTTTGGTTGAATGTTTTGGATTAATTGTAATAGTGAGAGTAGCAAATTTTGATTATACTTATTAATGCTTTAGCTGAATCGATTATCTTGCATGTTTGGATGAATTTGAATGTTGAGATATTGTTAATGATATAGTTAATTGCTGGAACCTCTGTATAGTTAACTATACAAAGGAGGTTCTGCCGAAATTTGGTAATTGGTATTAGCATAGATTTGTTTAATTTTTATTTTAGTAGCATTCCAAGCTTAATGTGGAGCTGGGGTGTTACACCTTGTTGATCTTGACCGTTAGGACCTCCCCTTGAGTTGATCTTGACCGTCAAGACCTCCTTTGGTTTTGATCTTGATCCTCCCCAAATTAATAAAGAGGATTACTATGCATCTCATTGACATGCATCATGTTTTAACATCATTTCAGAATTTATTTCACTTGGAAAATCTCAATCAAATTCTAAACATACACTCCAAATTGAAACTCCAAATAAAAACAGGAACAAAACCTTGTGATCATTGACTGGAAGTAATTTTTTAAAATACTATATTAATTATCATGAATTAATATAATTTTTCCCAAATTTATGGGACTAGTTTCAACCCCAAGAAAATTCAAACACAATTCAATAACCTACACTAAGTTTGAATTTATATTATACATAATATATCATGAACAGTAAGGTCTAATAAATTTTATGAACACTACACCATCCCAGGAACATCTCTGATTTATTTCAGAATTTTTGAGATTTTCTTTATATTTATAAGGCCTTGGTCAAAGTTGAAAAGATAATTTAAACCTCAGTCAAACCCTTGACCCCAAACCAGTTGCACTATTCTTTGGACTTGAGTCCGACTCGGCAAACCAACTCAGCCCAACCCCCTAACTACACCGCGCCACACCAGCCACATTTGGGCTGTCCGATGGAAAATCAACGGCCCAGATATCTTGACCGCTCGGGCAGTCTGAACGTTCACTTGCGTTTGGACCGTCCGATGGAAAATCAACAGTACATATCAAAAGAGACGTTCGGACGGTCCGAACGTTCACTTAAATCTCAACCGTCCATTCGCGATCAAATGGTCTCGACCCAAACCAACTAATCGCGCCCGAGCCAGGCTCCGACTCGCACCGCTTTGTGTGACTGCCAAAGCGGGCCCACCTGTCAGCATCATCTCCTACCTTGCGCTGGCGCTCGCGCAGAACTTCACCGCCACATTGCGGCCGCATGCTGCACGCTCCGTCAGCTCCGTGAACCATCACGGCATGCAACCCATCCGGAGCCTTCTACACTTCACACCGCCTCCAATGCCGTCATCTTCTCGGCATAAAAGGCCTCCCAACCCTAAGTATCCCTCACTTTTCCTCATTACGGCCTAGGAAGAAGGAGCTCTCATCTGTGCCATTCTTGAGTAAGCTTCAACCGGGTGCATCCTATCTCCTTTACCTACAATGCCTTCTCCATTTTTGCTAATGCGAGCTCCTCTCTTTGCATGTAGCTCACTGTCCATCTTCGTGCTCTGAGAAACCCTAGAGCGCGCACCCGAGAGCACCACCTTGTCTTCTTCGTCTCCGGTGAGGTTCTTGATGTTTCTTTCGCATCATATCGCGCCATCTAACATGACTTTGAAAACCCCTAAATCAATTCCATGAATGCATGGCAGGATCTAGTGGATTTCAAGGTTTGCTCATTTTCGGCCGAAGAACATCTTTTCACCTCCAACCTTGATTCGGTAAGCCATTGTTCGATTCTTTGCTCATATAGCATCCTTTTGTGGTCTATGAGCTATCACCACCACTCATTCCTCTCCATTTTGCTCAGGATTTTCTCTCCTCGTGAAGTCATATTGCCACCGTCATCTTCTCCGGTGCCGACACTACTCCAGCCATTTCCAAGCTTCTTCGAGCACCCACTTCGCTCAGGTAGCTTCCATTTAGTCCCTACATGCCTTGGCACCCGCTTATCTAGACTACTGTGGAGCTCTTTAGCTGTGTGCTTGTTCGTCGTATTTGGTAGCACCGCTCAACTCTGGCTAGCCGCCGGTATAGGCCGGCTCAGCCATTGTAACCACCACCTTCTGATGCGCAATATTATTGTGCACCAGCGTGCGTTTTGGTTTATCGCCTTGCGGTGCCAGAAGCGCCGGTGAGCCGCCGTGAAACGCAGCGGACAAGTCCGTTCGTAAATGGCGAACAATCACTGTAGCAAATGATTAGGCATTAAATGATGATGATTAGCAATTAATGGCTGTCTTAGCCACGCTAATCAATCACTTACATGCGGCCCCCTTTGTACAGAAATCCAACGTGTTAGGTAAAAACCATAGCAACTGACTAGTGGACCCAAGCCATTTAAGCCCCATGCCTTGCACGCTGGCAGCCCAAACAACTAGGATTTGTTTGGACCGTTCGATGCGGAATCAACGATCCAGATTAAGTGGGCCGTTCGGACCGTCCGAATGTGCCACGAATATGGACCGTCCGATGCGAAATGAACAATCCAGATCAATTGGGCCGTTCGGACCGTCCGAACGTGCCACGATTGTGGATCATTAGATCTTAATCTAACGGTACGCGATCATGGTCCGAACGTCACTTTCGTCTTGTAGACCGCAATGAATCATCGACGACACGGGCCTTTGGTCGCTGAACTTTTGACTCGAAGAACAAGTAGGAAGTGGTACTGTGTAGGACCCCACTTGTCTGTGACTATGGCTAGCACTGCCCTGGGTAAGAAAAGGAATAAATGCTTTATAAAATCCAAGATGTACTAATCTGCACACTGAAAATGTGAATAACTTCAAAAATACGTAACTAATTCATCTCAACTCCAAAATGGGTGAATCCAGTGCCGATAATTTTCATTTTCAATTAAATTTACATTACAATTGGTTTCAAACTTGTCTCTGTAGCAGAGAGTATTATTTTGGGAAATGACCCATTAACTCCATTATTTTTACAATAGAAAAAGGCTGATAACTTTAAAAGTGCATAACTATTTCATAAAAACTCCAAATGAGATGAACCCAAATGTTTTGGACTTGTTTTTATATTCTCTATTTATCCATATAATCCCTTGATTCACTAATGCTCTACAAATTTTGGTCAAATAATTAAATTACCTAAACTAAGACCTATTGGAATATGAAATTCAAATTGCTATAACTTTCACATACTAACTCCAAATGGAATAATTATTTCACCTAAATTCATCTAAAATCATACACAAGACACTTTAGAAAAATCATGTATTTTTAAGCAATTTGTTTTTTGAAGTATTTCTCAGTGTTTATCGATATCGTTATTTCTTTAGATTCCGAAGCGATTGACATTGATTCATACACTACTGAGAGTGAGCAGTTGATCTACCAGCAAGGAAAGCATCATTTGAACTTTCTTTTGTATCATATTTGATCCCAGTTTTGTTATGTTAGTGCAATGATAATTGCTTGCATGTTATTTTGATAATGTCGATAGTTTTGTGATGTGTAGTTAGTTATATCCTATTCTTTGAGGTTAATCTTGAATTATGCCAGCACCTACATGCTTAAGATAGGTTGTATGAAAAATATGTATTGGGATTTGCTTAGCCATGCAAGTCTAGATGCGGTAGTTTGATTGTCGGGAATAACCCGACAATTATGGGAAACACAAACTATCTTATCTTCTTTTATTTTAGATCTTCGTATCTGTTTCTTCAGATAAATTTTGTCATTTTAAATAACATTTTGGGTCTGGAAAAGTGATGGTTAGTGAGGGTGCCTTCGTGCACGAGACAGGGCAAGTGGATGTCTTGTCTGGACCATTAAGGACTGAACTTTGGTACCGTCGATTCAAGTAAAACTCATGCTATCACATGTGATATATGGGTGCTGTACTGTTAAGTAAGGGGAGGGTAGCTGCGAAGCCGTGGGCGAAGGGGAAGAGGCGGTCTCCACCGCGGCGGCCGAGACTGAGGAAAGGGATACCTTGGCCCGGTGGAGCTGGGAGGAGGGTAGTTGGGGAGGTGGTGGTGCTAGGAGGTAGGACAGCTGGGGAGGAGGGTGGGGCGGTGCTGGGAGGTGTGGTCGGGGAAAGGAGGAGGCGTTGCGAGGATTTTGAGAATAAGGTTTCAGAGGTCTTCGCGCGCCTGACTCAATTTTTTTTCATCTTGCCGCTCAAAGGGTATCCCCGGCAGATAGATTGACCTTGTTGACTTTTTTAGGGCAGATGTATTGTAGCTAATTTAAAAACATTGCCGGCAGATAAATTGTTCTAGACAATATTTATTGCTGGCAGATAACGGGACTCGTAATCTCTTGGACATTGTCGGCACATGTTTTGCCACTCATCCCATTTTTTCCCGGCAGTTAATTGCCCTTAATTCTATGTCATGGTGTAGTGGACTAGGAAGTGGCTTTATGTATCAGCAACCAACCATTCCTTGATGTCAAATCTAATTACCTATCGAGAACATCCAGGTAATTAGATGTCCACGTGTTCTCCTAGCGACCATACTTCTTGAACTTGCGAGGCTCAATGAAGTTGCTCGTGGTCACTGCCTCATCCTCCTCACGACCCTCCCCAAAGTGACCGGGGACTACAATATATATATATATATATATATATATATATATATATATATATATATATATATATATATATATATATAATTTCAAAGGCACAAGTACCACTACTTGGAGACTTTATAGAGAAGAGATCAAGAATGGACTGGTAGGGCGTGCTGGAGGAAAGAGAGGAGAACTTGACCGGCATGAACATGGTTACACAGACAAAGGTGAAATGAATGGCGAGAGACAGGTGAAGAGGTGTTGTAGTAGTTTTTGACTCATTTGGTCTTGTTTTGGAATAGAATACACACCAATTAATAAATAATTGATGATCAGAGGCACAAGCTAGGTAAAAATTCCAGAAATATGTGTGTTAATTGTAGCTCTACAAATTAGCCTAACATTTACAAATCTGAAAAAGTTAATTGCAGCTTTCAAAAGCAGAATACCATATAGGAACATACCATAAGATTAGTTACATGTACAAAAAAATTGTATGTGTACAGACTGATGTTTTGTCCCATCCGAACCACATCCCATGTAAGCCAACCAAGTACAAAGAACCGGCATCAATAACCCTCAGTATCCATCAGATAGCATTAACTAAACCCACCATTTTGCCCCTTTCATTTTTATCAATCTGAACCCACAGCATGAACTAAGCAAGATGCACAAAATGCACATACATCAATAGCCCTCAGTTTATATCACAGAGCAAGGGGAGGGAAAACGATAAAGAGTAGAGGGGAGTAGTTACCTCAGTGCGATGCAATACCGGCGGCAACACCTCCACCATGCATTAACCCACCTCCATTTCATTTACCATGCTTAATCAATAAATTAACCCACATCAGTAAATAATCAACTCACATCAGTAAACCAAAACAAGCTCAAGCATGAAACTAAAATAACAGAAAGAGAAAGTGGGGCAATGGGGGATTGAGTCCAAGGAGTATGAAGCCCCAAACAACCAAGCCTCAAACCATAGCCAGGTCGAAGCTGAGCGTAAGGAGGCACAAGGGTCGGGGAGAAGGCGCGACTCGGGCGGAGTTGTTGATGTCGGGGCAATGGCATCGAGGTTGGTGGAGAGGTAGCCAGGGGAGGTCGGTGGAGAGGTAGCTAGGGTCGCGTACGTCGGGGGGAGAGGACGAAGAGGGGAAGGCAGATTTGGCGGCGGGGAGGTGGATTTGGCAAGGAGGCGTCAGCGACAGGGTCAGGGAGAAAGCACGACTCGGGCGGCGTCGTTGATGTCGGGGGCACTCGGGTGGTGAGAGTAATGGCGCTGGGGACTGGGGAGTGACGAGTTAGGGCGCAAACCCTAGCGGGCTCCTACTAATAAAGAGATATCACAAATGGTTCTATTATGGAACCGTTAGTGATACTTATCACAGATGGTTCCATAATACAATTGTTCATGATATGTTCCATATCACAGACGGTTTCATAATATGGTTTTTCTCAAGTTCAATTTTGTCATTTAAATACTGTTGAAAATATGCTTTAACTTCACCTCCAAACTAGATTTTTTTTTTCATTTTGGAATTTACATATATGTGGCCAAATAGGTGGCTAGTCGCTTCTTACAAAGATTAAAAAAAGGTAGAAACCTAAATAAACAAAGTTTTTCTAGTGGCGGAGGTAGGCTGCCATTTTCGTCTTCAAAACTTTGTAAGCGGCGGCGTCATCATCGGACGGTTCGTGATCATCAGCGAACGAAGCCTGAAATACATCCACCCACTGACGCACTCGTTCGAGTGTCTCCTGAAGACCCTCAGACTATTGAATTAAGAAGAATTGAGCCCATATGCTCTCTTTCCTTGCTTGAGGGATCTTGGCATGGTTGACTCGGTCACCTGCCACCTCGATTATGCAGTCCAAGTTACGGCAAGCCTCCTAGAGATGTGCAATATCGTTGTGGAAGACCACATCGATGACGCGGTAAACTCGCCAGAAGTGGGAGATCACCCGAAAGATACGGCGGAGGGGGATGTCAAAACAGTGGAAGGTGGCCGTCACCTGCTCTGGCAAATCCTCGGACAGAGGAGTGAAGACACTGTTGAAACAGTGTCCTTCCGCAGCATTCGCCAACGTACGACCGGAGAGGAGCTCGTACCGTATGGCTAGGTAGGCCATCAATGCCGGCGACAAGAAAACAGAAGAGAGAGCCATTTCTGCTTTAGAGTTATATGTGGGGATGGTCATCTTCGATGGCAGGTGATCAATTTTATAAAACACGGAATAAATTTGGCACGTGAGATGAAGAGATGCATCGGGGAGTCGAAGTGGCATTGATGCGATGAAGAGACGCAACGGCGACGAAGAAACTCACCAACCGGGGAGCCGAAGCGATATTATCACAGACGGTTATAATCAAAAACCATATGTGGAGTCTACAATTATCATAGACGGTTCGTGTTTAGAACCGCCTGTGATACTTCACAGATGGTTTTCAATATGAACCGTCTGTGATATTATCTCTTCATAGACGGTTTTTAGCGCAGGCAGTAACACAGACGGTTATCAATATGAACCGTCTGTGATTGCATGGAATACAGACGGTTTTGATCAGCTTTCTGTGATGAGGCGTCTAGTATTAACCTTTTTGTGGTAGTGGCTCCCCTCACCGATGCGTTAGGAACAAAGCTTGTCGATACAATGGCGAATGCCTCATTGAAACGGGAGGAACCCGAGTGATGTGAGGGTGTATCATTCGCCCAGGCTAGTGCAAGGTTAGGTCTAAGTGATGTAAATGCTTCGTTGCGAACTCTAGATCGCTTACTAACATGTTGTGAGCGGTGGTGTCGATGGATGCCAAATAAACTAGAGTGTTCGTATCATGTAGGTAAAGTTGTACACTTCTGCGGAGTGTAAATCTATTTAAATAGTTGTGTTCACTGTCATGAGCGTGCTAAGTGTAGTCACATCGGGTATAGTCCGAGTTTTTGCAAAAACAGTTTATTGGGAAATGTTGGGATGATTTTTTTGATGTGTGTGCCATGTCTATGGCTGAGAATGAATCGATGATCGTAGCCAAGGAGGGTTGTGATTAACTATTGTTAAGTTACATACTTGTTATATTATTATCTGTCAATTGCTCTTTAAAATTTCCGTTGCAAATTATTACATATCGTTATTGCAAATTAAACTTGTTTAATGCTGAAAATAACTTGCAGTGTAGAGCCACATTCTTTGATAGCCTTGCATTTATACTATGTTGTGATACACTATAAGTCTTGCTGAGTACAAAATGTACTCAATCGCTTAAATTGTTTATTAGAATACGAGGATGAACCGACTCCAGACAACATATTCTTCGCACCCGGTACCGGAGGGTACGGTGATGGGTCTTACTAAGATTTTGTCCTTGTCAGTTGCCTGACGGTGTAGATGGGCACACCGCTAGACTTTTGGGGTTTTAAATTGCTATGCTTTCGCTGTTTATCTTCCATACTTGAGACTTGAAGTTTCATTTGCCTGGTCGGCCATGTAATGTAACTTGTTATGTAAACTCTTAAGTTTATCGTCCTATTTGTTTCATGTTGTATGTATGTTGTGTATGGATGTGAACATCAATGTTGTGGATGTGTGTACTAGCCACAAATCATGGGACTAGTATGGTACACACATAAGGGCTTCGGGTATTCAAAGTCCGAGGTCCGATACTTTTTCTATCATTTTAATAATATAATAGATTGAATGTCTTGAGTCGACCGTTCAATCAAAAAATTGACAGTTTATGGATTTGATTGAGAAATTGAAATCTTCAGTTTGACGAACTTAAGAATCTGTTTGGTGCCAAATGATGAAGTAGTATACTAGTATGTAAATTAAGCTGCGATATATGTTTATGAGAAAATTGCACTGCTGGTCCCTGAACTTGTAAGGTTGTGCCACTTAGCTCGCTGAATTTGCGTTGAAGCGAAGTTCGTCGGATGCAAGTCGGCGACTTCGTCCACTCCGAGTCCAACGGTCTGGGAGTTGCCCCCATTCTGGCCGTGTTTTTCATCCCTATCACCTCACACCAACAAAAACGGATTCTTCGGGCCTGGGAATGCACCGTGCTCCGATTCGCCGAGGGAGCTCCTTTGTCTTGCTGCTTGCCGCCCTCGCCCTCGCCTCTTGAGTCGAGAGAGAGAGAAGTATCGTTCGGTGCAGGCTGAGCAGAAGCTACTTACCCTGCACGAAGTCCATTTCGCCGCATGCTAACAGAAAAGGTTGAGTTGGCAAATGACCATGAGAGGGAGAAGTAATATGCCCCTGCTCTAGTACTGGGAATGTACTTCTCTCTCTCTCTCTCTCTCTCTCTCTCTCTCTCTCTCGGCCAACTCAGAGGAGGCAAGGGCGAGGATGGTGGCAAGTTGCGGCCAGAAGCTCGGCGAAGATGTGAGCCGCAGTGCGTTCGAGCCGAAGAATCCGTTTTGTCGGTGAGGTGACGGGGACGATGAACACGGCCGGAACGGGGCGGCGACCAATCCACCAAACTCAGAGGGGACGAAGTCGCCGGCATCGCATCCGACGAACTTCACTTCAACGCAAGTTCGGGGAGCTAAGTGGTATAACCTCGCAGATTCAAAGGGCTGAGAAAGTAAAATACAAGTTCAGAAAGCTAAGTAATACAACATCACAAGTTCGATGACGTATAGTGCAATTTTCTCTATGTTTACTGTAAAAAAACTGTGATATAAGTATCATAAACGAATAACTCCTAGGGCTCTTTTTGAAAGATTAAAACTTACCCCATGATCTAGCTAGTTCCACATTGCTTGATTAGATCAAGATGGAAACAACTCATTAGAGTACTAGCTAGCTAGATTTATTCTCATGAAGCAAAGCAAAAGCTAGCATATATATGTTACAACTATACATCCCACCCAGACTCCTCCCTGCAGATCAGTGCTATGTATCCTTTGCCACATTCCTATGTTTTGCCCTTTTCTCGCAAAATTCTCCACTAGCAAATATTCTTTCCACTGACCAAAGAGCCACCAATAATTGTCTGAATAATAAAGAACTAAGATCTCCTCCCTTTCAGCCTTTCTAGTCTAAAAACAGAAATCTGGCTGCAAGTCATGTGTAGAATGATCCTTGTATATATTATCATATAGCTAGCTAGCTGCTGAGTCATGTCCATTTATAACCTGACACTGCAGAAAGAAACAGCGAATTATCAGTTCATGTCAACGACAACTAGTCTTGAGCGCAGGCTTGCGTATGCAGCTTTTCAGCGCTCCTAGCACCAGCCATTGTGTGCAGAACTGCAGACGGATCGGCATGCATGCATACCTGTAGATGCTTTTGCCTCCGTGCACTCCACTCGTGAACATTAACTTTGTCATCACTGCAGTCTGCAGCTAGCTGTCCATTACTCCATGCAGGTTAGGTTTAATAATATTGTACGCTGTTAATTCAGATTTCAGAGAGTAGCTAGGTACGTATGTATTGCGGTATCGGGGAGATCAGGAGAACGTGAAGGCCCCTCCAGCAGTGGGCTCCGGCCGGCCGGCCGGCCGGCAAAAGTTGCTGCCGAGGGTAGGAGGGGACGTGGACGTTGCCGAGACACTTGGTCGCCTTTAATTGGGCCACACCTAGCTAGCTAGCTAGCACACAAAGGAGAAGAGCTGGAGATGGCAATGGTTTGATTGACATGCACGATCGTATTGCTCGCACCTAGAAGGCTAGAACAGAATATGTTCACTCAGGCTGTCATGCACGAATTAAGGAATCAATATCTTTCCCCTAGCTAGATATTTCACAACAACTCTTTTTTTTTACGGGAAACAGTAGGCAAGAGAATATATATATACCAACTAAATGAATTTGACATACTCCTTTATCACTTTAAGTATACTCATATACTCCCTTCATATTTTTTTAGTTGATGTCAAGTAGTGTTACATGTGCACCAATGGCGTCAAGTAAAAAAAATCTGAAGGTAGTACTAATTATAAGATACTCCAATATGAAGCACACGAAAAATTTGCAAGAGAGTCCATAATTTTTAGCATACTTTGTAAATACCTTTATATTCACACATAAAAAGAAGTATGCCTAAAAATTGTACATATCACCCCTGAAAAGATGTAAATACCACCTAGGTGATCTTATATATTCGTATACTGTACATACATACGTACTCTCGGTTGCACAAGATACTCTCTACGTTGTGAGATACGGAATATAGAGTAACTACTCCCCGGAGACAATAAGAAAATAATTTAGCTTCAGCAATGAAAGTTAGATAATATATAGCTAGAAATCTAGCTCGTACTGTGCACTGTATTCGCAGCTTTTTTTTTTTCTTTCGAACAAGTATTCGCAGCTTATTTCGATCTACTCACGGCTACTTAATTAGCATCTCAGCAGGTAACACGCCCACCATGATCCATGCGAACTGACGCATGCAGCAGCATATGATGTTGATACGATCGAGAGTAGAAGCGCAGAAGCATACGCACGAGCAGATATGATGGCGCCTCCTCGTCATGCGTTGTGCGAAAGAAAGATGAAAAGCTAAAGAAGACTCGGGCCGGCCGCGGCCAGTACGCAAACTGCAAAGGGGATAAGGTAACTGACCGCGGCATGAGCCGATGAATTTCCGAAGCACCGCACGTCTACATCATAGTTATAAAAGCTGGATCGGATCAGCGGTTGAATCGAAAAAACCTAGATCCAAAAACTTTGCGTATTAAAATCCAATTTTTACATATAGCAATTTAATCATACTCTTGTAATGATTATAAGATACCTTAAAATGAGTTCCATGATTTTTTTTATTAAAGTCTACTTTTATAGCGAAATTTATGTATATACTTCTTTTGTATATGGAAAAAAAGGTATATAACAAAAACAAAAGGCTCAAATGACTTTTTTAGTCAAATCGTATTGAAGTATCTTATAATTAGTATTTAAGTATACTAAAAGTGATAAAAAAAATATAATATATTCGTTTAAGTGGTATATTGAAAGTGGGAGTATATTGTCCTAAGAGTATAAAGCGTACATCATATAGAAAATGGTATGGTACTTATAGGAGTACATACTCCAACTTCTCATATATTTTATAGAAACTTTTGTGTACATACTTCTTTTATATATTAAAATGGTATACAACAAAATAAATGGCTCAATGAAAAAAATTTAATCAAGTCACATTTGAGTATCTTATGATTGGTATTTAAGTATCTTTGAAAGTGATAAAGAAGTATAATATATTTGTTTAAGTTGTAGATTGGAAGTAGAAGTACATACTCCTAGAGTAATTAAACGGTGTCCTATATATATATATATATATATATATATATATATATATATATATATATATATATATATATATATATATATATATATATATATATATTTTTATAATATACTACTTAAATTTTGCTATATATGAAATTTTTCATGAAATATTTTGGGGTATCTTTTAATTATTGGATATACTCAAATAGATAAAGAGGTATATTATACGATTTAAATGGTATTTGATTGAAAATTTTTCATTGGATACCATTTTCATATATATATATATGTTATATATATATATATATATATATATATATATATATATATATATATATATTTAATACCATATAAATAGTGGACTTTAATGAAATCTTAAATACCAATCATAAGATACTCTAATGTAATTTGATTGAAAAATCATTGGAGCACTTTATTTTTCTATAGGCCCTTTCTCATATATAAAAGAAGTATATACACAAATTTTGCTATAAAAAGTGGATTTTAATGAAACTTTTCATAGAACTCACTTTGAGGTATCAAATTGGTAAAGATATAGCATCATACGATTTAAGTGGTATATAAGAAATGAGAGTACCATTTTCCTAGTATATATATATACGTATATATACATGTATATATACGTATATATACATGTATATATACATTATATGTATATAGAAAAATGGTATGGTACTCTTGGGAGTACGTATCTCCACCTCTCATATACAACTTAAATCGTATGATGATACCTCTTTATCAATTTGAGTATACTCCAATAAAGATTATTAGATACCCCAAAGTGAGTTCCATAAATTTTTTTAATCAAAATCCACTTTTTATAGCAAAATTTGTGTATATACTTCTTTATATATGCAAAAGGGTATATAGAAAAAATAAAGGGCTTCAATGAATTTTCTTGATCAAAGTCGTATTGGAGTATCTTGTCATTGGTATTTAAGTATACTAAAAGTGATAAAGAAGTATAATATGTTAGATTAAGTGGTATATTGAAAGTGGGAGTTCATACTCGAGTCTGAAATAGGCATATATATATATATATATATATATATATATATATATATATATATATATATATATATATATATATATATATATATATATATATATATATATATATATATATATATCTTACTTTTTAATATATATAAGCGGATATATTATACTTCTTTATCATTTTCAGTATACTTAAATACCAATTATAAGATACTCCAATGTGACTTGATTGAAAAATTTTCATTAGAGCTATTTATTTTTGGTATATACCCTTTTTCATATATAAAAGAAGTATATACACAAATTTCGCTATAAAAGGTGGACTTTAATGAATTTTTCATGGAAGTACTCTTTAATATATATGACACCTCTTTATCAATTTGAGTATACTCCAATAATAATTATAAGATACCCAAAGTGAGTTCCATGAAAAAATTCATTAAAATCCACCTTTTATAGCGAATTTGTGTATATACTTCTTTTATATATGAAAAAAGGGTATATACCAAAATAAATAGCTCTAATGAAAAATTTTCAATCAAGTCACATTGGAGTATCTTATAATTGGTATTTAAATATCTTGAAAATGATAAAGAAGTATAATATATCCGTTTAAGTGATATATTAAAAGTGGAAGTATGTATTCTAGTAGTACGAAAAGGACGTTATATATATATATAAAATTTAAAAACATACAGTCCGATCATTCACCACCGATCCGACCACCGGGTCAGTAAGCTAAGACCTCGACAAGATACATTACCGGTGCGGGTTTTCTTACTATGGTCTGGATCGCTTTTTGAATCGGTAAAGGACGGCTCAGCGGATCGAACAAGTGGAGAGAGACACGGCCGTCTCCATCCAATCCAGCACCCCATCAATGTGACAATAAGCATAGCACAGTTAATCGGAGGGCCCAGCCCGGCCCGGCCATGGAGGTGGAGCCCACCAACATCGGCTAGTGGACCTGTGCGTGCTCATGGCAAATCATGTAGCATCACTGAGACGAAGAAATGCTGAAATGTACATATTATCCAGCGAGTGTGTTAGGTAATGGGTAGGCACGACTGCACGGCACAGGCGAGGTGAAGCATCGAATCGTGTGGCTGTGGTCTGCGGACGGGCGCAGTGCACTGTGCAGACCCAGGCCAGAGGCAGTGGCGGAGTCACCTCCGAGGCAAGCCGGGGCGGCTGCCCCGCCGGGCGAGCGCACCCCTCGGTGTCCGCCGCCGCCACCGGCGAGTCTCCCTGGCGAGCACAGGCAGACTCCATGAGGGATGAGGCTTCAGCCTTCAGCGTCCATGGCTGTGGGCCGGTGGTGGGCATCGAGGCTGAGCACCCATTAAGCAAGGTCTAAGCATTTCGGGTGACAAACCGACAACCCTAAATCTAATTTAGCCATTTCGATTTCTTCCAGACCCAATCCCCATTCCTCCTCTCTTGATTTCTTCCCCAAATCCAATCCCATTGCTCTTGGCGTTCTTAGGCGTCTGGTGAGTGCAACCGTGGCCGACCAATGGAATGGGGCAAGGCGCCCAGCGTGGCCAGGCCGCCGGTACCGGGCGCGCAAGGCCAACGGCGGTCAGAGGCTCATGACACCGATCTTATAAGGGTGGCTTGGCGCTAAGAACTGGCGTCGAACAAGCAGTGACAGCCAAGCATAAAACTCTGGCGCAAACCAGTGAGGGTTGCACGCGTGGCCCTCATTGGGTCGTAAGGCGATCAAGGCGCTAAGCGAGGCAGAGGTGACTTGGCTATTAATATCGATGCATCAAGATTGCAAAGCGAAAATGGCATAGGCATATTCTTTGTGAACTGCATTAGCACTATGATTTTACAAAATTTTGATAATATTTATATCCAAATTGCACACCAGAGACTATGCTAGTAATTAAATAGAACACATCCTTTTTAGACAGGAGGTAGTATATATGTTAAAGATGATTTTTTGAACTGAATGGTAAGTAACTTGATAAATTTTAACATAACAAAAGTTATGAGGGTTCCAATAAGTAGTGGTTATTGGTAGACCGGTACTAAAATTTGTCTGGTTGTATCGGTTAGATCTTGACAATTTGAATATATTCGACATCATTAGTTATATTGACTATTGCATCATATTATGTCTCGGTATTTTTTATACTACAAATTCGTTCCGAATCTTTAGAATTCCTGGTTCCGCCAAGGTCATTTATAACCGATCATGCACGGGTGGACGCACCGGCCGCCTGGGGTGTTGGCGCTGCTCGATCGCTTCCATGAGACGACCATGAGCTGCAGACGACGTCGGCCCCATGCCTGCGTTAGCTACAAGGCCCTTGGATTTTGCATTTGGATGGTTCCGAAAGGAAGGGACCCCTGCCAGGGCAATGCCGCAGGCTTTGCATGCCGCGTCGAAACGCAGGCAGGGACAGCCGGGGTCACACGCCGCAGCGGAATCGTCTCTCTGAGGGTCTCTCTGAGGAAGTCGTAGCTTGCTTTTCTGAAAATCTATTTTTAAATTTTTTGGGCTAAAAACAGATGTAGCCGATGGCCGTAGCCTTCTATGAGAAACGGTTTGGTTGTCTGGCTTTTTTGGAGATGGTTATCTTTAAAATTCATGTTTGTGTACTGATTTAGCATAAATATGATTGTTTTTTAAGTTTGTCGGATCTCGGATGTTGAATACTGGACGCATTATCATAGACGGTTGACCAAAACCGTCTGTATTACATGTAATCACAGACAGTTTATACTGAAAATCGTCTGTGTTACTGGCTGCGCTAAAAACTATCTGTGAAGAGGTAATATCACGGACGGTTCATATTAAAACCCGTCTGTAAAGTATCACAGGCGATTCTGAACATGAACTGTCTGTGATAATTGTACTTCACAGACCATTTTTTATTATAACTATCTGTGAAAATATCGCTTCAGCTCAGTGCGTTTCTTCGTCGCCGATGCGTCTCTTCGTTGCATCAATGCCGCTTTGGTTCCCCAATGCGTCTCTTCATCTCACGTGCCGAATTTATTCCTTGTTTTTTAAAAAGGATCATCCGTCATCGAAGAGATGATCATCCCCACATATAACTAGATCTATACTTCTAAAGTAGAAATATAACATGGCTCCCTCTCGGCATGTTTTCTTGTCACTGGCATTGATTGCCTACTTGACCATACTGTATGAGTGCTTCTCCAGCCGTACGTTGGCGGTTGTTGTGGAAGAACACTGTAATTTCAATAGTATCTTCACACCTCTGCCTGAAGATTAGCCGGAGCAGGTGACGCCATCTTCCGCCGTCTTGACATCCTCCTCTACCGTGTCTTCCGGGTGATCTCCCACTTCTAGTGAGTTTACCGCGTCATCGACGTGGTCATCCACAACGACGTTGCACGTCTCCAGGAGGCTTGCCGTCACTTGGACTACTTAATCGAGGTGACGGGTGACCGAGTCGACCATGTCGAGACCCCTCAAGCAAGGGAAGAGAGTCCATAGGCTCAATTCTTCTTGATTCAACAGTCCGAGAGTTTTCGGAAAACACTCAAATGAGCGCATCAGCGAGTAGACGCATTTCGGGCTTCGTTCGCTGATGATTAGGAACCATTCAATGCTGACGCTACCGCCTACGAAGTTTTGAAGACGGAGATATCAGCCTACCTCCGCCACTAGAAAAACTTTGTTTATTTATGTTTCTACTTTTTTTAATCTTTGTAAGAAGCGACTGACCCACGCTATTTGGCCATATGAAAATTCCAAAATGAAAAAAAAATCTAGTTTGGAGGTGAAGTTACTATATTATATGTTGAATTATTACTATATATATATCAGAGACGGTTTAGTGGAACAAATTAATTAATTATATAAATCCGATATGTGATATATGTATCATAGTTAAAGCAAATTTTCAGCAGTATTTAAATGACAAAATTGACATATAAACATGTAATTTCTTCATGTCATGTAAGTGTATATTTCTTCATGCCATGTAAGTGTATACATGATAATATGCTCAAAACATAGAACTTGAGAATAACCATATCACACGGTTCGATAATAGAACCGTTCGTGATATGGGACATATCACAGACGGTTCGATAATAGAATCGTCTATGATATGGGACATATCATGGATGGTTCTATTATCGAACAGTCTGTTATAGTTATCACAGACGGTTTCATAATAGAACCGTCTGTGATATCTCTTTATTAGTAGGAGCCCGCTAGGGTTTACGCCCGTCCTAACTCGTCACCCCCTAGCACACTTACTCTCGTCCGTTCCCCTCCCCTCTCGAGTGCCCCCGACTTCGACGCCACCGCCCGACCTCGTCACCGATGCCGCCCTTCTTCCCGTCACCATCGGTTGTGACACCACTCTGCACTGCACAAGACACTCGTACGATAGGAGTGACTTGTGAAGTGTCAGGGTCGTGCCACAACTACAGTGATGCCGCCACCCAAGCCACTGGGCTTGGCCTCGCGTGTCACCTGCACCGTCACCTGCACCTACTGCCTGTCCGCGTCCCTAGCTTGGTTCTCTAGTGCAGCCCACGCCTACTCAACCTCCTTCGCTCAGGCCCTGGCCCCCCTGGCTTTGCTTTCTCCATCCTCCCTCTATTCTCCTCTCTGTTAGCTTAATATCTTTTGTTGAGTTTGATTTTTATGCTTGAGCCTTAAGTTGTATCCTGATGTTTGTGTGATTTATGCAAGGTGAAGAAGATGGATGAGGGT
>CM070548.1:84117237-84164737 GCA_036346405.1 Phyllostachys edulis | reverse complement strand
CCATATTAATCCTAGGAGGTGAAAAGGTAGAAATTCCCACATTAATCGGAGAAAAAGAAAAAGGCTAGAAATTCCCACATTAATAGAGAAAAAGGGAAAATCTCAACCATCCAATTTATCATGTGGTACAACCTGCGGCTTGGATTTATTTTTTAGCCCACGTGCAGGCATGCTGATTAACCTACGTTGCATTTACTAATTAGAGTTGGACTCTGACATTCCAATATCCAAACGTACACCGTGTTTTCATTTTGAACGCATATAGCTTCACCAAATAACCGTGTAGAATGCGGATACTTACTAAATAATGATATCCGAACACGTGAGAAATTAATATGGCCAGATTTCTACATGAGATCTTAAGGTTAACGTTAAATCTATAGCGTTATAATTTGGACTCGCCAAAAATTGACGGCAAAAATATATAGATTTGTCACTTAAATATAAAAACAAAATTTTAAATAGTATAAATTTAAAACTTTTAGAATTTTGAGCGATAATTTCGAACTAAAAAATATATGTCAAATTCATATTAGTTAGGAGCTAAAAGTTAAAAAAATTGTTAGTCCTAAAAATAATATTTAAAAAATGTCATGTCCATGCATCCGCACGGGTTGATGACTAGTTTCTTCAAATGAACTGCAGTTGAAACAACTTGCGTCACATTAGCCTATTTATCACAATAATCAGAACAAAACGAGTATACAACACAATAGATAAGTCGTTCTTCTAGCGCTCACCAAATCTTAATCTTGGCGTCTGCTCCAGCCCGTTGCTTGGGGACGGCCTTCCTCTTCCCAAGAGATGCCAGCACGGACTCCTCGACCGCATTGACGCAGCTCTCCGCATCCTTGCGGAACTTCTCGAGGTACTTGTCCACATCGGCAGCCCGCCCGCCACTGCGAGCAGCCTCCTTGGCCTTCTTTTTGATGAAGTATTTTTTTTTTACCTGGAGTGCCTGGGCAGAGAGCAGCCTTTGCTGTGTCTGCTGGACAGCACTTTTTCTCCGAGATGAAATCACGCCGATCGAGATGAAATCACGGGCTTCATCAGCACTTGTTCCACAGATAGGTGTATTAATCTGACACTCGGAAAGCATCATGTCAGATAGGATTCGTTCTGAGGTGTTGGATGTCCTGAGGAAGCATCAAGAAACCCCTTCGTTGGTACTGCGCAGCCACTCACTATCTTCTTTGAAAGCACTTGATAATTATTCTTTCCAGATAGCGGAGAATAAGATTGTGGAGAATGATTGCTCGCTGGTGACTTGCATAATGCAGACAAAGGGGTGTCCATCTCAGACTCTGATGCATGTTCAGAACCTTCAGTTAACATGACTTCTAGTTGCTGCAGTTTTTTCCTTGACCTTTTCGTGGCTGAAGATTCAGTATCATGTCTATGTTCATCATCAATGGATGTCACACGAACAGGTGAGCTTCGACGTTTTCCAGATAGAGACCGCCGCCTATTACCTTGTCTCTGTATAAGTAAAGATATATCAATTTCGGATCGTGCAAGTTGAAATATATGCTATATTCAAACCACATAACAAATGGGTTATCTAATATGATCAAAAGAATAGTTATAGAAATGTTTTAAAGTCACGGAGAAACCAATGCATGTGATCGCACAATGGCAAACATAATAACAGGATTGAAGTAAGCAATATGTGCAATTGGTCAGTAATCCATGCAGATACATAACTGTAAACATACTGAGAATAAGACTGGTAACTAAGCAACCATGTATTGAGAAACTCATATGTCCTCAGAAGCAGGGTTCTCATTTTTGGCAAAATCGTCGTGTCAGTTTACCGCCCCCCAAGGTAAGGTTCTAAACCGGCGCCAAAATTGTCGGTCCAAGAGAGAGTCCGGCGGTCCGGCCCAATCCACGAACACGCAGCCGTCTCCCCCGTTCCTCAAATCGCTCTAGGTCAGCCGGCCGTCAGTGAGCACACAGCCAAATCCTCTTCCGGGTGGCGGCGCATGGGAGCTCTCCCTCTCTCGCTCTTCTTTGGCGGCGCATGGGAGCTCCCATCTTCTTCTTCCCTTGCTAGTGGCGACGCCGGCGAGTTGGCGACCCATCCCAAGGTTCTTGTTCGGCTCCTCCCCGAGGCCCAAGCTCCCGAGCTCCTCCTCCGCACCTGTGGCGCATGGAGTGTGGCGGCGGGAGCAGCGGAGGGGAGCGGCGGCGGGCGCTGCGTTGGTACTCTCTTCCTCCTCCCCGAGGCCCAAGCTCCCGAGCTCCTTCTCTGTGGATTGTTATCATCCCCGAATTATTGTGTGTGTGGTTGATTGATTCGAATTTGATCTTGCTGTTGAGTATTTTGAGTGTTTGCTTGCAATAATTGTTGAAGTGAGACATCTATTTAGAAATTGGTGAAGATTTTTGACCAATTCGGCACATTTTCAACCGATTTTTGAAAAAAAAAATCAAAATTCAGTTTAAAATTTTCGGCCGAAATCAACTGAAAAAAAAAATCCAAAATCGGCCAAATTGGATCTATTGGTATCACCCGGTAAAAAAATAAAACCGATTACCAAAACCCTGCTCAGAAGCCGCATATTTCAACAATACTTGGCTGAAGATTTGATGGATTGTAGGAAAAGATTTGATGATCATCTGGTTTCAAAGTACTAAACTGGTGGGGTGGAGGGGATTGAGGGGACCAGTCTTCTCATCTCCCATCAAAGATAACATCTAGCTCGCGGCCTCGGCTTACCACTCCTCGAGGCGGCGCTCGGTGTTCACATGGCAGAGATGGCGGCTGTTTATGTCGCGGTAGGCGTCGAAGTTGCTGGTCTTCATCTGGTCGGGGTTGGAGGCGGCGCCACAGAGGAGGGAGTCGAACCCGCCCTTGCCACCCCGGAGGCGGAGGAGCCGGCCATGAGGGAACCGGCCGTCGGGAGGAGGTAAGGACGAAGGAAGGCGAGATGTTGAAGCGGCCCGACGAGGCGGAGGGAAGCGGCGGGGCACGGAGAGCGGAGAGGCAGCGTCGAGGCTGGTCGGAGATGTTAGGCGTGGAGAAGCGGGCCAGATGGGTGCGGCCGTTGAGGAGCCGCACTAGGATCTGGTACTGGTTGGTCTCGGCCATGGGTACGTGGTTGTAGCGGGCTGCTCTAGAGAGAACAACTTGCGAGGGTAAGATGGTCATTTTGGAAATTTCCGTACGTGTTTTGGATGTTCGAGTAGTGTTGCCCTAACGCTAGCTGACGGGAGTGGCAAAAGAGAGATATAAGTTGAGATCGAGTGGCAACGGAGGGGAGATCAATTTGGCTATGGCATTCCATAGAACCGGCCAACCAGCGGCGGATGCAGAATGAAAATGACCGGGGTCCTTGAGGCAAGATGAGTCACGTTCGGCTAGGTTGTAGCTTGGAGTGTCCCCTCATGTTGGGCTAGGGGTGTCCACACTACATATATATCAAATGAAATTTGATTTTTGGACCCGGTGTCCTGTGCACCCTGCTATAACAC
Source organism: Phyllostachys edulis (assembly GCA_036346405.1). Lineage (NCBI taxonomy): Eukaryota > Viridiplantae > Streptophyta > Magnoliopsida > Poales > Poaceae > Phyllostachys > Phyllostachys edulis. Next base: position 84,161,260 of record CM070548.1, on the reverse strand, counting down.
TATAGATCCACCCCTGTGGCCAACTTCCAATGGCAAATAAGGAATTAGCCCAAGAAACTTTGCGCTGTCACACTACTTCTTCTTACAAAGGGATGAGACCGCCTATTAGTCTTACTAGTGGCTGGCGAAAAACATGAGGTTTGGCGCTGATGCTGAAGCTACGAACGATAATGCTAGTGAGATAACAATGAGTGTGGAAAATCGTTAATAAAATATGAAGATGGAACACAACATCAAACTGTTCATTACCGGTAGCATATTGGTCATATCATAGCTTAGCTTGGACTATGGATGGTAAGCAAAAGCTATGGAGAGTACTTCATCAGCAAGCATCATTTACTGAGTACGCATTGGACTGTTTAGCACTGATAAACGGAGGCAATGTGTGGCACCACCATCACTGAGACTAAGGATTACCTAAGATTGTAGAGCAAGCAGCATTGTTAAGGCATATAAACAGGATATTGCACTAAGCTAGACCACATTATACGCTTCATAAGGGAGAAACGCGGTTGTGAACTAACTGCAAAAGAAGATCGTAGATGCTGTTGCTGGTCGGCAAAATAGGGCGTAGCTAAGTAGGGCAGAAGTTGAACAGACGCTGCACGGCAACGTAAGAATGTGTGGCGAACAAACTGGTTAACAAACTATGTTAGGGAACATGTATAGGGATGATAAATATGCATGTAGCACTACTACAAAAAACCTAACACTGGACGCCTCATCACAGACGGTTGCCTAAAACCGTTTGTATTACATGCAATCACAAACAATTTTGGTTTGATGACCGTCTGTGTTACTGGCTACGCTAAAAACCGTCTGTGAAGAGGTAATATCATAGACGGTTCATGTTGAAAACTGTCTGTGAAGTATCACAGACGGTTTCAACAAACAACCGTCTGTGATACTTTACAGACGGTTTTAATAATGAACTGTCTGCGATATGAGACCATATCACGGATGGTTCCATTGTGGAACCGTCTGTGATAAGTATCACTGACGGTTCCATAATAGAACCGACTGTGATAAGTCTCTTTATTAGTAGGAGCCCGCTAGGGTTTGCGCTCTAACTCGTCACTCCCCAGCGCCTTTACTCTCGTCCGTTCCCCTCCCCACCCGAGTGACCCTGTCGCTGACGCCGCCATGTATTCTTCCCGTTGCCGACGGTTGTGACACCACGGTTCACTGCACAAGACACTAAATGCGATAAGAGTGTCTTTTTGATGTCACCGTTGTGCCTAACTTCTGATGACATTCTGCCCCTCCCTCCTCCTCCTCCTCAGCGTGCGTGACCCTGGCTACCTCTCCACCAGCGATGTCGAGGTAAGACAGATCTATCACCTATTAGTTTATGTTGTTGGTATTCATGTGAACCAAGCTCTGCCGCCAACTCCCGCACCTCCGGATCAAGCTCCCTCCTCCTGCGCCCTTTGGATCAAGCTCCCGATCCTCCCTCATTTGCACCGCCTGCCACAGCTCCTCCTCCCTACGCCGCAGCTCTAGCTCCTCCTCCCTCTCGCCGTCAGCTCGTTGCGCTATCTCGGACCTCCCTCGCGCCTCCAACCTCTCCGGCTCTCCCACTAACGTGTAAGTCTCCTTCTTGTCTTCTTGATGTTGTATGCGTTGTTAGTTGATCTTGATGGTGATGGCCATTGGCGAGCCGGATGCTAAATGTGTAATACATACATACATGAAGAGAAGTGCATCATTGCAGAGCGGTGTAAATGTGTAATACATACATGTAGAGAGAAGTAGAGAAATCATAAATATAAATGAATGCAATGATTGTGCACTTGTCTTGATTCTTTGAATAAGCGAATTGAATGTAAGTGTTATGCGCTATTGAAGTATTGGGTTGTTGATATGTATGGGTCGTTATGCATTGATATGTTATATTGTTATGAGTTATGACTTATTGAAGTGTCAAGTGTTGTCTCTTCTATTGATATGTATGGGTTGTTGATATGTTATGACTTATTGGGTGGTTGATATGTATGGGTTGTTGATATGTTATATTGTTATGAGTTATGACTTATTGAAGTGTCAAGTGTTATGCTATTGATAGTGGAAACTTGCTTGGTGAACCATGGGTCGTTGATATGTATGATTGATGATTTGTAAAAAATAGATGTATAAAATGTGTGATATGTATGTTATGACTTATTGTTGATTTGTCATTTCAAGATGTTATCCGTTGCTTCTCGCCATTCATTTCACCTTTGTCTGTGTAACTGTGTTCATGCCGGTCAAGTTCTCCTACCTTGTGTCCCAAGTCCGGCAACTTTTGGTTTGCAGAGTTTGCCTCCTGAAGCTTTTTCCGGAGGTCTTCAATCTCCTCACTTAGCTTTTTCTTCTCGGTTCTCTCGAAGTCCAGAGAATCAACTAAGGTCTTCTCGTCACTCTTAAACCTGCAAAGAGAAAGAGTAGACGTCAGCAAAGAACATGGTCGTATGTTCTTCTACGACCAAGTCCTTGTCGTAAGTTTTTCTATGACAATACCCTGGTCGTAAGCCCTCGTACGACCAGTACCTAGTCATAACATCTTCTACAACAAACCCCGCAAGTGCTGTGTAAGTGGTCGAAACATGAAAGACTACGAAAAGCAGTTACTTACCACCTCTCCTTTGCTTTCATGAGTAACGCTTTGTCTTGTCGTGGTGGACAAGTTGCTGTTACATTCAAACCTTGATGACAATTTGCTCCAATCGTTCTACACAAAGAAAGGCAATGAGAAGCATGAAAAGGCATAGATGTAAATACCAAATTTCAAGTACTTACATTCATGGTTTGTCAGAACAAGCGAAGACACCACCCTCGTGGGGTCCCTCAGTTCGTCAACCTCATCGACTCGGTTCCACCATACCCTTTCAATACTTTCATCATCGAAAACATCCCCTCTGTTGGGAATATCCTTAGGGTGAGACGCGATCACAAGATTCGAGCGCACAGGGAGCCCTAGCGGTGGCGGGGCGAAAAACCGAAGGTGTGGTCAAAGAGCTCGAACTCTTTTTCTCCTTCGGGGTAGCGGCACCAATAGCAGCCTTGGAAGCTGGGAGGATCATCCACAACAACTTCCTTCCCAGCGTGGTGAATAGATGTTTCACCCCCATGGTGGATGTCTCCGCCGCTCTAGTCTTTACCCTGTTTCTCGACCACTCCTGTGATCGTAGCCGCTTCTGGCCCTACGACCGCTCCAATAGTCGTAGCCAAGCCAGTTGCAATGGCATCTTCAGTCACTCAGACGGTGGACAATCCTTCGACCACTATCACTGTTGTTCCTTCGCCTGCCGGGGAAATAGCAGTGGGTTCCTTGACAGGAATGTCCTCGAGGGTGACAGGTGCTGAGCTAAGATCGTAAAAAGGAAAGCACAATTAAGTAGTAAAAAAGAAAAAGGTAAATGTTGTACTTACACTTTTGCCTCTTTTACATACCTCATAGTGCCAGACTTGATCCTGAGTTTGGAAAAGACCCTCCCTAAGGAAGGTTTCTTCGACTTTTTCTCAACCATGTCTGGTCGAGACTCAAGTTGAGGAACAGCCATGACCACGTCTGGTCGTGGGTCTTGATCGAGCGCCATCGCTCCTCGAGACTCTTGGCTCTCTGGATGGTCGAGACTTGTCTTGAACGCCTCAAGGACATCGTTACCCTCGACCACAGGTACTGCTGGCGCAACAGTTTTCTTCACAAAAGACATGAAACTCTTCCAGTTCTCCTTTTCTAGTTGCTTGATAAAGCTGCGAGAAGCAGAAACTACGAATGTTTTATTGTCATAATAGAAGGGTACCTTGGTCTTGGGGGCTTTAGGCTTGAATACTTCAGCTATTCCTACCGCAATTGTTTCCTCTGCAGCAATTATTTCAGCCGCAAGATTAGCCAAAGGTGCAGACGAAATAACGGAGCTCGAGCTTTGCCGTCCTTATCAACAGCCTGCACGAGCTTCCTCCTCCTGGTCTGAGGAGCATCTGCTTGCTCAACAGCAGGGCTCGAGCTTGAGCCTCCGTTGTCGGTAGCTTTATTGAGCCGACACCTCTTGGTGGGGGGGAGAAACAAGCTGCTCTACTATAGCTACACCGACGACCATCAGTTCTACCTCTTCGTCGTCCTGACGGTTCTCCATGCCTACTTTATGCAGAAATCAGGAAGAGAGATATCATGAAGTGGTCGTAAGTTCTTCTACGACTATTTACCATGTCGTAAGCTTTTTCTACGACAACCCCCTAGTCGTAAGTTCTTTTACGACCAGAACATGATCGTAAGTCTTCTTATGATCAATACCCAGTCATAAATTCTTCTATGACTACAAAGTCCTAAAGATGAAATCAACTCTCGATTACCTTTAGGCGCTCCACCTTGTCCTCTAGGGACAAGTCAGCCAAGATTGGAGGCGCCACCACATGGGCTAGGGGCTTCTCACAGATGAGTTTGACCCGAGCATCAATCTCCTCTTGTGAGAGGTCTGTAGGGATAAGAGAACATTCAACAAGCCAATTTCGAAAATAACAGAAAGAAAGATAAAGCTTGAAGTTTACTTACCCTCCTCGTAGTCCCTGGTCGAGTCTTTTGACCCAGAATACCTCCACACTGGATAAGCCCTTTTCTTTAAAGGGCTGATGCAGCGCGTGATGAAATCCTTCACCACGTGCCATCCAATGAGCCCTCTTCTTTCAAGTCTGCAATAGGTCAAATGAAGGGGGTGATCCGGCCGAGATCCTTAGGAGTCGCATCCTAGAAAGAAACCTTCTCAGTCGGCTTCCCGGCGAAGGAGAGGCTGTCCTCATTGGTGATTTCCCAGTAGAACCACCTCTTCTTCCACCCCGGCCACGACGACCAGGTAAACATCTGAATATACTCCTTCGACTTCTCATCATGGAGCTTCAAACTACAGCTACCGGCAATTCCGACTAGTCGAGTCATTCCGTAGTAGTACCAGAACAACTCCAAATCAGCCAGAATCCCTAGGTATGCCTCGCACAAGTACACGAACACCCCCAACGTTGTGATAGAATTGGGAACAAGATTCACCAACTCCACCTGGAAGTATTCGAGTACCAATGTGAGGAAAGGATGAGCGGGCAATCGAAGACCACACTCACAAAAGCCTGGAAAACGAGGATTTGCCCAATCTCCCCCGACGGCCAATGCTGCCCAACGGCCTCAACCCACTTCACGAATTCCTTCTTCGGGATCTTCTCGGAGTCGACCAAAGCTCCAATTTTGGCCACATCCATCTCCGATTCAGCCCAAGGGGAAGCGGTTCCGGCCATTTCTCCCAAAAGCCGAAGGTTTGCATTTGGAAAGGTTGGGGAAGAAGGCTCGATTTGGTCAGCGGTGGAGAACTCAAAAGCTTGAACAACAAGAGCGATTTAGGGAAGGTAAAAGACCTTATCCTCACCCACGGTGGAAATTTATAACCGCACGCCTGAAGTTGAAAAGACATGGCTACCCAACGGTTGCCAATGCTTTGGGAACCGCTCCAACAGACAGACTTGAGGGAGTCAATTGGGATTCTTAAATTTATGCCTTGAGGAAATCGGTCGATGTTACACCTCAAGCAAAATTACCTTCTTGACCAAGTCTTTTCTGGTCAAGTATAACCGCGATTGGAAAGATTTTACTTCCAACCACGGTGCTGAGACCACTTAGTGTTTGGAGAATTTCTTTACGACCACCTTGTAAGTCACAAGATTATCCCACAATTTTCTTGACCAAGTAAATTTCTTGTCAAATGAAACACTAGTCGAAGAGTCTTTCCTTCGACCACCTCTCTACGACCATCTACTTCGGGTCGTAAGACCATCTTGCTCCTTCTTCAAGTAAGTTATTTTAAGCTTAAGTGGGGGCTGATGGCGAGGATATAACAATCCTCATTTAATCGATTATCTATAATTCATATTATGGATAATAATGGCGTCATATAACTCTTGAGTATACCCTTGATATTCATAAGGGGAGAATTTGGAGGTCGTAAGTTCTCCTATGACCACCACAGTAGTCGTGGGTCTTCCTCGACTACCCCATAATCGTAAGCCCTTCTACTACTATCCCGTGATCGTAAGCTCTACTATGATCTATCTGTGGTCGTAGGCTCTCCTACGACCACCGACTAGTCGTAAGTCCTTCTACGACCAGTCCTTAGTCGACAAGACTCACAGACATGTGGGCCTAGTCGATAAGGAAATCTTATGTACCGTATTCAAGAATATGAGCAATCAATTACGCTGTTATTCCCTGAAATAACAGCACGATTTAACTTCCTATTATGATGATAATTGCCTGGCGACGGGGGGACATTGCAACCCCCGTAATAACCTCCGGTAATAGCTCCACGATCTGTCGAGTTAATGCAACCTTTATTTCGAAGATCCAACGGTGCATTCTGGAGACAATATAAAAGGCAAGGATCATTAGGACAAAGGGGGAAAAAGGGAGAGGCGATCCGGAGATCATTAGAAGTACAATTCTCTAGTATTTGGCTCCATCTTGTAATCCAGCATACTCAATACATACCCACAGGAGTAGAGTTGTTATTCTCCCAGGAGAAGGCCCGAACCTGTATAAAAATCACTGTGTCTCCATCTCTGTGTGATTTTGAGCCTAGAGGAACCCCCGAATCAAACAATCTTTACGTAAGTTTGGTTCTAAAACACTAACAGTAACAAAATGTCAGAGGAAGATATGGTGGGATTGACTACTTGGTCTGAAGCGAAGAACAAATAGAGATCAACATACTGCGCACACCACTGGCCAATGAAACAGAGCACTAGTCACATAGGCCGAAACGCATAGACTAACTAAAGAGAAATGATCAACATGTAAGACAAAGTGCGAGCCTTAAAAAAAAGAACATATAGGCAGCACACAATGGAGCTAAAGAACAAACCCCACATCAACCAAGCTCATCCATGAAAACCGAATTGAGTAGCACACCAATGAACACAGACGACTCAAGCAATATGGAAATGAAGAACGTGGACACAAGAATCTACACAACAAAAGAGAGAAGTAAGCACAGCGAAAAAATGGTCCAAACAGAAACAAAAAGGAAATAGCATTGTGGAAACATCCATTGGATTAGCGAACAACGAAGACCAACAAAAGGAGGTGAGGGCAACAATGCACGCGAGTCGATAACAGGCCCCTGAAAATAGAAAACGTTGCAACAAAATGACAAAAAAGAGGTGAGCCCCAAAGCACAACAAGGGGAATAGCCAGGCGACGATGGCCGAAGATGAGCAGAAACAGGAAGCCAACGAAGGCAAAGGAAGGAAAGGGAAGAACCAAAAAACATGACGGCAATAAAAAAGATAAATGAGAGAATAAAGTGAAGGGATATGGGTAGGCTACACTAGCTGGCAATTCAAAAAAATTCTACTACGTAAACCAGGAAGCCATGCAAGTAGAAGACCATAGATCGTTACCACTAGACGCGTAGTGCAGTGGAAGAAGAGTTGGTGCAGCTTGATCCAATGTAGAGTGTGTCGGTGTAGTGGTCGTAGTCGATCATCCAGTGTCCTCGGTGTCGATCATCTCCTCTAGCAACCAATTGTGTTCCTTGTGAAGTCGTTGATCGTCCTCAAGTGCAACAGCAATCGTAGTAGCGCCTCTACAGTATCCACATGTGCAGGGATGGAACACCGTACGCCGGTGTGCTAGCACCAACTCACACAGAAGAGCTCTCTAAGAAGATGGCGAATAGGGTTTCGGTAGAGCAACTCACGTTGCGTGTCTCTCTTGTATGTCCCAACAACCTCATGCATCTCCTTATATAGAGCCCATGACGGATCCTATCCGAACACGTTTGTTCCAACCCGTTAAGTGTGTAACCCGTTAGGTTCATGCGTAATCGGTTGTGACTTGGAAACCCTTTTCCGACCACGAGTCGTTAGCGGTTCCTAACAGGACATAACGATTCTCTAATACACATAAATTACATCGGACAAACCTTAATGCAATATGATCTACGAGTGGGTCCTTATCACTTACGACCAGCTCGTATCTCTACATGACTAGTTCATATTTAGTCATGACCAGTTCGTAACTCCTTACGACTAGTCTACGACCGGTAAGTGATCATGTTCGACCAGTCTACGACCAGCTCGTATCTCCATACGACTAGTCAGTATCTGATCGAACTAAATGACCTGCTCGTGTATTCTCCCTTTGCCTTACGATATCTGGTTGAACTCTAGGTGAGATAATATGTCATCCATGGACTGTTCAATACTTTCTCGGTCAAGTGTTAGATAACATCATGTGGTCCACTCTTCACACACTAGTGGCATGGCCATGCACTTTCTTCATCCGATCACATCGAGGGGTCTAGAGATATGTCTCCTGTTATGTTCGGAGGGGCAAATCCCATATCCAACTAGTCACATTCCTCCGCATATTTCATAGCATACCTGAAATCTACTTTTATAACTACCTAGTTACAGAGTAGCATTTGGCAACCCCAAAGTGTATTATTACACATGTAGGAAACCATGTTGATCTCAGGTCTAAGGATTATACATAATCATTGCTTGAGACCCACTGATGACACATAGAATCGTAACAATCTCAATAGTGTCTCAAGGTGGGGTCAATCCAACACCATGTTCTCTAACATGTGTTCACATTATTGATTCGATATCCCTATATCCATGACCGGAGAAACATGGTCATCAATCAATATATGTGCTGGTCGATAAGTCACTAGTGTTTCGACCAGTGACATCCGACCAGAGATACATTTAGAATGACATCATATAAGTTAAAGAGCTTCACCAACAAGTCACATACTTGTTAATCTTTATAACCGATGATTCATTCAAGGAACAGAATAACATTTATTCAATAACTTGTAAACATAGTCATGATACAATCATCTCTATGATTGCCTCTAGGGCATATCACCAACATAAAGGACTGTAGACAACCAAATTGGTGTAGATCCATGGAGGAGGATCATCCTCCTCCCCACAAAAAAACTACGGATGAAGCAACCATAGATCAGCTAAGAACCATCCGCAAGAGGCAAAGGACCGCGGACAACCAAACCAATGTAGATCCATGGGGGAAGGCCATCATCTTCCCCCAGAAAAAAGGGGATGAAGCAATGTAGATCCATGGAGGAGGACCACCGTCCTCCCCTATAAAAAACCGTGGACGAAGCAACCATAGATCGGCTAAAAACCATCCGCAAGAGGCAAAGGACCGCAGACAACCAAACCAGCGTAGATCCATAGAGGAAGACCATCCTCTTCCCCCAGAAAAAAGGGGACGAAGCAAACATAGACCCAATAAGAACCATCCGCAAGAACAAGCGAAACAAAGGGGACGAGAACCGTACGAAGGGGAAAGGCGAAGGACGAGCTACGACAACCCAGATGAAGAGGCTAGTCGGGCGACGGAAGCAAGGGGGAACCAACAGAAGCGATACAAGCGAGGAGAAAGAGGCGAGAGGCGTGGTGGGGAGGAAAAGGTGGGCACATACATGGCAAGCGAGGTACAAGCGGCATGGAGCAATGAAACAAAGACACAGTGGACGAGCAGGACACAAGCGATCAGGATGGCATGCGAACCCAACACCCAAGCAAATCAGGCAGCGGGTACAAGAAGAGCAAAATCAGGTGGCCACGGAGAACAGGGCGTCGTGGCCACCTTGCTTGTGCCCCTTTCTGCCTCCTTTTATAAAGAAGGATTCGGTCCTATATCCGCACTTTTGCTACAACTTTTATTCACGTGCATGTTGTTGCCTTTGCTTCGTTTAGTTCCACCTCCCACCATTTCCTTCCTCTGCCAAGAATAGTTATAAAACCTAGACCGGTCATCAACCCTGGCCGAGGTCTCAGTCACTAATCCGAAGGGTTGAACACGTAGGTCAGCAGTCGAACCACATGTTTTTAAATATATATATAAATATATATATATATATATATATATATATATATATATATATATATACACACACACACACACACACATATATATATATGTGTGTGTGTGTATATATATGTGTGTGTGTGTGTGTATAGTACATACTCCCACTTGAATACCACTTAAACAAATATATTATACTTCTTTATCATTTTAGGTATACTTAAATATCAATTATAAGATACTCCAATGCAACTTGATTGAATTTTTTATTGGAGCCCTTTTTTTATATACCATTTTCATATATAAAAAAGTATATACACAAATTTTGCTATAAAAGTGGACTTTAATGATTTTTTTTCATGGAACTCACTTTGGGGTATCTTATAATCATTATTGGAGTATTCTTAAATTGATAAAGAGGTACCATCATACAATTTAAGTGATATATGAGAAGTCAGTACATACTCCTAGAGTATATGTATATGTATATGTATATGTATATGTATATGTATATGTATATGTATATGTATATGTATATGTATATGTATATGTATATGTATATGTATATGTATATGTATATGTATATGTATATGTATATGTATATGTATATATGTGTGTGTGTGTGTATACACACACACACATATATATATACATATGTATATGTATATGTAATACATACACACACACACACACGTCCGTAAGCAGGTGAAGTGGTTGACAAGAAGAGGAAGGCTAGCGCTATGGATTTTAATCCGTAGCGTTTTAAAATCAAAACAAAAAATCCACCAAGTATGTACAAAGCGAAATAGTCATATGGCGCATACCTTAAAAACCTTTGGCATATTGATTTCTTGAGCTTCCTTTCTTCTTTTTGTGCGAGATCTTCTAGTATTAGGTGCGTCTTGACCGGGATATTCCGGAAGCCCACGATCAGAATGTTCTTTAGGAAAAAGCTCCTGAAGACAAGGTGGTCGAGGCAGCCCCCAAGCAGGTGTCCATGCCAGAGCCTGCTAAGGATCCTGTGGTGATTCTGACTCCATCTGCGGAGGTAGACGTCCCTGAAGATCCTCAGCCAGTTTCAACCCCTGTCGGTAATTCTTCTCAAACTAACAAGTTCCCTTTTCCCCCTCGATTTATCGAGGATAAGGAGCTTGACGAGGTTTGGGGAAAGATATCAGACCGTTAGGCCAAGACGGGTCCTGATGCAATTTTCGCCGAATATAATGATGTGGCGATTCGGGTTAGTATCTACGACCATTTTTATAGTTTCTCTAAAATTTTATAAGAAACTCAAGAAGAATGCTTATTTGTGTAGCATATGGTCGAGAATTATGTTGTGGTCGAGGGTGACCCATCGAATAAAGGACACAGTGCAAAAATATTACGAACTAAAAAGTATGGACTTTCTTCTTAACTTGTCTTCTTCTTCTCTTCTTTGTTCCTCTTACTGTTAATTTTGCTCCTTATCATATTTGATAGATTTGAAGAAAATAAAAAAAAGAAGTCGTGGCTAAAGAAGCCAAAATAACAAAGCTTGAAGAAGAAATCGTGGCTAAAGAAGCCAGAATAACCAAGCTTGAGGAAGAAGGCCAGACTAAAGATCGGTCAATTGCATATACGACGACCAGGCTCAAAGAAGTCACTGAGACTATTGAAAAGGAGATTAAAGGTAACTGGTTGTAAACTTGACCAATGTATTATCTCTTTTAATCATAAATATTTACCACTTGGTTAACTTGCCAAAAAAAAATCAAGCGGTAACAAGAGCAGAAAAAGCTCTAGAATTTGAGCAAGATAAGGGGGTAGCTCTTGTGCAGAACCTTGACGAAAAAGTCCACGCACTTAACAAAATGATCTTTGATATGGGATCGGGATCGAGTGCGCCTATCTTAAGAGATCCAACAGAGAAAATGAACTATTTAGGCCAACCACGGAAGATCTCAATGGCCGCTCAAGACTACTAGAAAACTATGCGGGACAATGAAAGATGTTGTGCAGTGAGTTAGTTTTGCTTTGGCAAAGTGAAGGCTTCAAACCCTCTACCAATCTCCAAAATTTGTTGATGAAGATTTCAAGCTGCTTGCACGATGAGGTGACTAGGTTTCTCGAGGAAGTGAAGCCTCTCGGAGACAAGGTTGCAGAGAAATGGAGGTCGAATCTCCGTCAAGCAACAACTAGTCGGAGATCTCTAAAAGTAGGCAATTGTAATATAAAATTATGAAATATATAAAACTTACCTTTCGTCATCAACAAGTCTCTTCTTTTGTTTATCACCGTCGACTCATGAAGTTCTTATATATTCTCTAGCCCCGATTGCTTTATAGCGAAGTACTTTACTAAATAAGCGATAAGCCAAGAAGGAGAACTAAAAGTCGCAACCATTGTTTGAAAGCGAATCTTGATTATGTGATAAAAGCGATCATGATAATACTAGGAAACCAAATTGGTCGAGAACCGATTATACGATTTAGATTAGTTATATATCATTTGTCATAATCGTAATGCCAAACAAAAGCGATGTATGGTCGAAGCAAAAAAACTTGTTTTGATGAGAAATAAAATATGCAAGAATGTATGCAACAAACGATAAGTGGTCTTATTTATATGTAGTACCCAAAACTGGTCGGAAGAACTTGTTAAGAACTAAAGACATGAAAAGACATTTCGCGAAACATGCTCATGCTCAAGTCCAACTGGCAGCGAGGATCGTAAATAAAGAACCGTCGCTAGGAAGCTCCTTCCAGTGGGAAGGACCATGTGCGGAGAAGGAGAGACTTCGACTAGGAGGCTTTCTGTGTCTCGACCAGAGCCAAAGCGAGTAGAACAAAATTTTGAAATGAAGATAGATAGTCTTCGCAATCCTAAGCATATGGGTCACTATATAAAGTTGTTTGTCTGATGCTCTAGTTACTCGTATATTTTTTTGAGAAAAATGTGTGGTCGAGCGTGAAAATCATTTATGGAATGATCATGTCTAGGACATATCTGACATGTGACTAAGAAGTCATTGCCAAAGGGTAACAGAGATCCTTATAAAGGATATCGGAGAGAATAAGATCTTCTCGACCAATTTAAACAACAATTAATAGTGCACAACTGAATAGAATGCAGATATATAAACAATATAACTCGTCTAAAGAAATAAAGGAATGGCTAATCTTTATTAAAATTGAAAGAATGGAAATAATAATTGAACAAAGAACTTCCATAGTTGATCAATGTTCCAAGAATTAGAAAAACATGCCCATCAAACATTGCAAGTTGTAATGAACCTAGTCGGGTGACTTCGACCACAGTGTAAGGACCTTCCCACTAGGGAGAAAGCTTGTTGCGATTTGATTGGTTCTGAATTTTTCTAAGAACCAGATCACCTGTAGTGAGGTTGCGAGGTTGCACCTTACGACTGTGGTACCTTCGCATGGCTTGTTGGTACACTGCTGATCGTATCAAGGCTTGGTTTCGTCGTTCTTCAAGGAAATTGATGTTGTCAAGTTGCCATTCATTCTGATCGTTTTCGTTGAAACAATCAGTCTGAATAGAGCTAAGTTTTAGTTCTGGAGGAAGCGTGGCTTCAACACCATAAACCAAGAAGAATGGCGTTTCACCGGTTGCACGACTAGTCGTGGTTCGAACGGCCCATAATACTGAAGGAAGTTCTTAAACCCAAGCTCCTGACCGTTTTATTAACTGGTCGAACATTCGATGTTTAATCCCCTGCATTATGATACTATTGGCTCGCTCAACTGCTCCGTTGCTCTGTGGGTGAGCGACGGAAGCAAAGTGTAGCTTGATACCAAGTTCTTTGTAAAGTTCCTCGAATTTACCGCTTGAGAACTAGGCACCGTTATGCTGTGATTATCGTCTAGGTACACCGTCGTGTGATCACATTTTTGTGAGAAACCTTTTAGCGGCCTCAATTGTTGTTTTAACAACGGGCTTAACCGATCCATTTTGTGAATGTGTCAATCATGACGAAAAGGAATTCGAAGCCCCCGGGTGCTCTTGGGAAAGGTCCTAGAATGTCCAGTCTCTAAGTTGCAAAAGGCCAAGAAAGAGGAATGGTTTGCAAAGCTTGTGCCAGCTGATGTACTTGTTGGCTATGAAACTAACATTGTACGCACTTCGTGATGAGCTCTTTTGCATCATGATGGGCAGTTGGTCAATAGTATCCTCGCCAGAAGGCTTTACCGACCAGCGTTCTGTAGGAATGATGTGCTCCACAGACTCCTTCATGAATTTCGGTTAGCAATTTAATGCCATCCGTTTGAGATATGCATTTCATCAACACTCCGTGATATCCTTGTTTGTACAAGGTACTTTCGATCAGAGTGTATGATTTGGCTTTTCGAGCTATACGATCAGCCTCTACAACATCTTTTGGAATTGTGTCACGCTGAAGATAATTGTAGATCAACGTCATCCAATCTATATCTTGATCGTGACAGCGCCAACCATCAACGACCTGTGGAGCATCCATGTTCTCAGGTTCGGTTTATACGACCTGCAGAGAAACATATATGTCCTCGACAAGCTCGACCACCGAGGGTGAATCGAGTTACTCGAAGAAAACTCTGGGCGGGACGGGTGACCTCGTGGAGGCCATCCGCACCAACTGGTCTGCTAGAAAGTTTTTCTTTCTAGGAATGTGTTGGATCTGGAAACCGAAGAAGTGCTTTTCGAGTTTTCGTACTTCCGCTAGATAAGATGACATCTTGGTACTTGATCATTGATACTCTTTCCCGACTTGATTCACTACTAGTTGAGAATCGCCTTTCACTAGTAATCTATGAATACCGAGCAAACGAGCTACTTGGAGTCCTGCCAGTAAACCTTCATATTCTGCCATATTGTTCGTAGCAGAAAAATTTAACTAGATGGCGTACTTGATGTGTTCGCTAGTAGGGGATATCAAGACAACTCCAGCCCCCGAACCTTTGAGCATCAAGGAGTCATCATAGTACATTGTCCACTCGTCGTGGTGTTCGTACTCGGGCCCTTGGGTGGGTTCAGGGTTTGTCCATTCGTGAATGAATTTCGCTATTGCACAGGACTTGATTGTTGTTAAGTGAGATGAAATGGAGGTCGAGCATGAGTTCAACCGCCCATTTTGCTATACGTCCTGATGATTCCCTGTTTCCAAGGACTTGACCAAGAGGATATCCGGTTGGTACGACCACTTTGTGGGCCTGAAAGTAATGCCTTAGTTTCCTTGAAGCATAAGAAGACCATAGATCAGCTTTTGTACCTGTGGGTATCTTTCTTTTGGTCCATGTAAGACTTCGCTTACGTAATATACTGGTCGTTGGATGTTATCATGTTCCATGACCAGTACACCGCTGACTATTTGTGGTGTTGCAGCCACGTAAATCAGCAATGTTTCTCCCGATCTCGGAGAAACTAAGACCGGTGTACTCATAAGGTACTTCTTAAGTTCCTCAAAGGCATCGTTTGCCTCTTTAGTCCACTCGAAACTTCCATGTTTCGTGAGAAGCTTAAAGAAAGGTAATCCTTTTTCACCCAACCGTGCTATAAAATGACTTAGCTGTTGCCATACAAACCGATTAGTTTTGGACTTTTTCTTCATGGTGGGGCGCATCTAGTCGATGGCGATATTTTCCTTTGGATTTATTTGAAACCTCTAGCCGAAATTAGGAAACCAAAAAGTTTACCAGCAGAAACTCCGAACACATATTTTTCCAAATTTAACTTGAGATTATGCCTTCTTAAGTTATTGAAGGTTTCTTGTAGGTTGAGAATGTGATGACCAGCGTTGATGCTCTTTATGACCAGATTATCAACATAGGCTTCTAGATTTCGACCAATCTGTGGATTAAAGGTTTTCTGCATCAATCTTTGAAAAGTTGCACCAGCATTTTTGAGACCAAACGACATCTTAACATAACAGTAAGTGCCATATGGGGTGATAAAGGAAGTTTTCTCTTCATCTTCTTTACTCATATTAATCTGGTGGTACCCTGAATACGCATCTAAAAAACTTAATAACTCGCACCCGGAAGTAGAGCCTACAAGTTGGTCAATGCGTGGAAGGGGAAAGTCATCCTTCGAATAAGCTTTATTAAGATCTGTAAAGTCAATACACATCCGCCACTTCCCATTATTTTTCCTAACCATTATAGGATTGGTAAGCCACTGAGAGTGGTCGACTTCACGAATAAATCCAACCTTGAGGAGCTTGTCAATTTCCAACCGGATTGCTTTCTTCCGATCAGGTGCAAAGCACCTTAAGCTTGTTTGATCGGTTTTTGTCGGTGGAGAGCTAGCACATGCTCGATCACCTCCACAGGGATTAGAACATGTCGACGCTGCTAAGCGAATACATCTGATTTGCTCAAAGGAAGGAGGCAGGCAACTCTTCCTATTTGCGATCGAGGCTTGCCCGACCAGTACTTTCGGGTAGATCGTCGGTGTTTCCTAACCCAAGCAACTTGGTGCCTTCGGAGAAGTGCTTGACACGCATAGTAGGTGGATTAGCCTCTTTGGTCGGAAGTTAAATCGACCCAGTTCTAAGAATTTTCGATCACATCGTAAGCTATTTTTGATATCCTCGAACCGTGATGATCCCTTTTGGTCTGGCATTTTCAAACTCGATAACCATGATGCGTGGCTACCAAGAATTTTGCTAAAATTTGGACAATCAAGAATTCCATTGTATGCGGATTTGAAATCCACTACATCAAATAGAATTTTTTACGTTAGGAAGTTGTCGGGTCTTTGAGCGTGGCGTAGGGAAAGTTGTCCTATCGGTTTGCGGTGGAACCAGGAACTATACCATGGAAGGAATATTTCACGAGGTTTCACCTTTGACTTCAGAACTTGCATCTCTTCCAATGCCCTTGCAAATAAAATGTTTAAAGAACTACCTCCATCTATTAGGACTCGATTAACCCTATAGTTATTAATAGTAGGTTCAACAACAATAGAGAACCTACCTGGTCAAGTCGAAGGGATGTGGCAGTCTTCTTTGCTGAAGGAGATTACAGTTTTCGTCCACTTGGATGGCTTAATGGTGATCGGAAGCTCGACAAGGTTGACCTCCCGCTCCATAGCCTTCAGATGACTCCTTGATTCGTATGAAGAAGACCCACCAAAGATCATGTTCACCATATGCTGAGGCTCCTGGTACTCCATTTCTTCGTCGCCATCTTTGTCCTTTTTGGAGCTCGTTTCCCCGAGTTCCTGTATTGAGGGGAGTGGACCTTTACCTACATAGTAATCTTCTAGCTTCTTTTGCCAGGCTCGACAGGTGCGCAAGTCATGTCGTGCCTGCTGGTGAAGTGGACACTAATTCTTGTTCTTGTTGTATCCTTCGGTCAGAGTTTTTGCTTTGCCTCGACCAGTATAGTCTCTTTTACCCATAGTAAACTTCTTAGGAACCAAAAGGACTTCCTTATCATCAGGTCTGTAGTTTTTCTTTTTCTTGAGAGCCTTCTTATGCTTCTTTTCTGGTTTATCCAAGCCAGGTTGGCGGATTTTATCCTTTCAATCAATGGCCTCGCACCATTCAACTGCTTCGCTAGCAGCTGTGTATTTATCGGCCATGTCGAAAAGTTCGATGGTCGTCTTTGGAGGGTGCATGGCGATATCCTCCATAAACCATCGATTCCTTAGACCTGCTTTGAAAGCTTGGATAATAGAAGACTCTGCGACCTCTGGTATTGAATTACGAACCTGGCTAAATCTTTTGATGAACTGACGTAGAGTCTCATTAGATCCTTGTCAGATTTAGTGAAGATCATCTTCCTTTCCAGGGTGGTCGTACGCGCCTTGGAAATTCACAATCAGGGGGTCACAAAGTTGCTCCCAAGTGTAGATCGATCTGACCGGTAGGTTGAGTAACCACGACCGGGTAAATCCTTCAAGTACTGTGGATAGGTAATTTGCCATTATGTTTTCATCACCACCAGCCGCTCTGATAGCGGTGGTATAGATTTGGAGAAATTCCAACGAGTTCTAGGTCCCATTGAACTTATCCAGGTTGGCCGGTCGGAACCTGTTTGGTCAACGTACAGCTTGGAGCCCTGCGGAGAAGGCATGACAACTGTAATTGATTCATGGCGCCTCCTTTGGAAAGGTGCGGATTATGTCGGTTGGAGACCGGTTTCTAAAATTGGAGTGTCGAGCTCGGTGTCTGATTCGGTCGTGGGCGTTAGTATGATGCCTCTGACCTTTGCTTGGTTTAGATGATGGGAGATCATCAGGGCCAAGCGATCTTTCCTCTGGGAGAGGTGAGGGAGTGGCTGCTTGAAATAGCCTTCTTCCCTCATGACTCCTTGGTCGAAATCGTCGAGGAGGTCTTGGTATCGGTTGGCTTCCATTCCGACCACGCTGGCCTCTACTGAGGGAGGAACTCTAGGATGAAGTCATGGTTTGACTTCGTGAATTCTTTGTTCGGTATGTACATTCGTTGCATGGTCTGCTGGAGAATTTCTGATACCTAACCTACAAGTTGCACAAAACCTGGGGTCTCTGCTAGAGCAGGGTTAGAATTATTTAAAATATCCAGAACACGCTGCAGATTTTGTACCGTTACCAAAGGTCTCAGAGGATTCATGCTAGAAGTAGGTGTTCGAAGATCTGAATTTCCCCCGACCTTCTGGTTGGTTCCATTTGATGCATTACCCTTGGTGGGGTAGAACCTGGCGAATTAACTGATGGACGTCTATTAGTTCTGTTACCTCTGGTATTTGGTACTTGATGGCCCGTGTCATTTCCACCAACACGTGGTGGCGTGGCAAATTGTGCAGGACCGTACATGACATTTTGATATGTATCTTCGATCGCATTGACCTCGTGCCTCCAACAACGATCTTCTGATGAGCTTTCATCGTAACTAATGGAGAGCCTTCCAATGCTTTTGTGAGGAGTTTCTATGATGGTGAGTGGTCGGAGATTACCACCTCCAGAGGATTTTGTGGTGGGCTCAGCCTAATCCGATGGGTTGCTGATCGTATGCTGAGCCTTATCATTCCCACTTGGCCCACGACCAATGGGAGCTTCATCGACACCGTTACCAGATGTCGGTTGGCCCTTGGTATCACCAGAAGCCGTTGGTGAGTACCTTTCAGCCATGATTTCATCGAGAGTACATTGATCCTCAAGTTGTGATGCTGAATTTTTGTCACCTTTTTTGCCGGTCGAAAGGATCGGGCTGGGAAAGGTCCTCGGACATTCCAAACTGGTCGGAACGGCTTGTTCCTCTGAAAACATCACTTGTCTTAATGGTGTATCCTCATCCATCTGGTCGATTTCGCTAATGTCTGCGCATGCGAGCCAGCAGAGGAGGAGGATGATGACATCCCATTTTCTTACATGGCGCGGATGCATTCATCCTTGTTGAGGTTGGAGTAGTCTGCCAAGTCGAACCAATTCTCCTCATCCCAAACTCCTGCCATAGTCGCATGAGCAATTATGAGGAGTGAGTGAGGATTTGATGAGCGAAGAATTTCTTCAGAAAATCCGCGTCTTCTTCCCCATGGACGATGCCAGCTGTCGACGATCAAGTCGCCGATCTTACAAAATAAAATAGAGTAAAATGGCATAGATTTCTTAGGAGAGAATGGGACCGCTCTTTATTGATATGAACTAGCTATTACAGGGGGTGCCTATGACTAGGCGGAGGACTAATCCTAATTACACTGGGTATGATGCTTTCTATGCTATCTTATCAGACTTAAAGCATGAATCTAATGATAATTGCGCTGCTATATTCTGATGCCAAATGATCCTTTTTCTTGTCCGCGCTCCATCCTTATATAACTTCCGAAGAGGTGGCAGTTGCTTCTGGAGAAGACGTCCGTTGTGAAGCGTTGCGGTTGGTCAGAGCGAGGCGATTGTTGATAAAGTATCAACCGCTTTGCAGTTGAGCGTCTGTGAGACACTCAATCGTTCAGTGGTTGTTTGTCAGTGTCTTAAGATTATATAACGTCGCGTGGTGTGGAGTATACAACACGTGCTATATTCATCACACGGTAAAGAATATACTTGGAATAGATCCAGATGCCAGTTCATAGTTCTTATGAGCAGTTACTTGGTTGGAGACTAGGTACAAGACTTTGTCCGATCAGGGTACCCATTATGTAACCTCTGGAATCTTTACAACCAGTGAGGTCGTTAGCCTTAGGGGTTATGACCATGAAGACGTATGGTCTTTTATTATATATTAAAGTAATACATAGAGATTTTAATCCTCGTCAATAGTAATGGGCGATCAATATTAAATGCGACGTTTGCTACGTATTTGGGGCCAACCGATACAGTGAAGGTGTCAATGAAGTTGCCACCATTGAAGGCCAAGTGAGGACGATCGAATCCACGGATTAAGCGAGTTCGCTAGAAAGCCCATCGGAGGTGGTAATCTTTGACCGCTCCCCATCATGGAGGCTCCTTATTGAAGCGATGGAAGGCTCTCCTTAGTTATGATGGGAGCTCATCGAAGACCGATGTTGGAGGCATGAGGTTAACGCAATTGGTGATACTAATCAAGATGCGTGCACAATCCTCCTGGCAGTAACCCAAAGACACCGTTGGTGGAAATGGTGTGGACCCTCGGCACCTACGGGACGGCGAATGTAATGGGCGGTGGACATCAATAAATTAATTTATGCATTTCTACCCCACTACGCATGATGGGTCGAACAAGACAAGCAAGAGGGTCAAGAGAGAATTCAAGTCATCGAATGCCTTACGCAAGAGGAATCCTCCAAGACCTTCGTAACAATTCAAAACACTGCGAGTTCAAGATATTTTAGATAACCGGATCCGCTCTGGCAGAGACTTCGGGATATGCTCAACTTGCAGGACAGATATCGGAGTGTAGGATCGTAATGGCAATCAGAAGGGGGGGCTAAATGATTGCAGCGAATAGACCTCCAAATCCGATCTTAAACATACGAGCTAAAACACCTTTGACCTCCTCGGAATTCTCTCGAAGAACCTCTCCAAGAAGCTCTTCAGCGCACAACTCAAACACAACAATCTATCTTTCCAAAAATCAAGGGACCCGAAACCCTTACCAACACTGGTTTTTCCAAATCTCTAAAACTTTCCAAAAACGGAACCTTCCATATCTCTTCACGTCGTAAGCCTTCAGGAATTCACCTCCCAAAGCTTCACCATGTACTACCTTTGATCTCCATGTGCTCTAGCGTAATCCCAATCATCCAGATTACATCCACGACCTCCTAGACCTCGAGATCTCCCCATCCTAGTCAGGGTCCTCCTCGTCCACGACCATAATTGTCTCCATGCTCAACTTTGCACATGCAAAGATCAAAAAAACACAAATACTTGGAACAAGTTCTCCAACTTGACCAGCCATTAGCTCACACATACGCATAAATACTATCATGCATCATGCAATCAACTAAAGCTCATAAACTTAACAACCCTTTAGCAAAATCCCCAAGACGGCGAACTAACAGAACTCAAATGATCATACCGCTCAAAGTACACCGGTACTACCGATCCTCAAAGTCATCCAAAATTCTCCAAAACAAGCTCTCTGGAAAATCCATACCGCAACCTTGCGGTCATACCATTTTGCGGTACTACCATAGTTAAAACTACAGTACTACCGATCTACGGTTGTACCACTCCAAAGCTGCGGTACAACCGCTTTCCAATGAAATCCAAGAATCCGAAAAACATGTCTTCTGGAATTTTCAAACCGCCATGTAAAAAACCGGAAATACCGAACTACGGTCGTACCGCTCCATGACTGCAGGTACTACCGATTTTCACTTGAGTTCAAAACTCTCAAAAACACCTTCTTTGGAATTTTGCAACCGCCATCTAAAAAACGGTATTACCAAGTCGCGGTACTTCTGCCATTTCCCAAGCGGTACTGCCGCCCAACTGAAACGCGCAAAAGACTTAGAAACACATGCCTTGCCACATGGACGCTCTAGATTGACTTGGCCGTTCGGACTGCGTGTCAAAACTGTTGGATCTGGAGTACTGTTCAAAGTCCGAACGTCCCTCTAGATAACCACCATCTGATTTCAATCCAAAGACCAATACAACCTGTTACTTTCGGACGGTCCGAACGTTATTCTTCAATATGAGTCGTCTGATCAAGATCTAACGGTTCGCTATCACACGTCGGGACCCAAGTGACTTACGGTAATACCGCGCGTCACTTGCGGTTGTACCGCCCGACGGTAGTACCGCAGCCACAATGCCGGTACTACCGCAAAACCCGACAAAGGCTGATTTCCACATAAATCAAAGGCACTCAAAAGCTATTACAAAGCATGTCAACACCTAAGATCACAAGCATATCCGAAAAACAATGTATTCTTCATTAAACACCAAGACTAGGACTCTCTATTGTCAATGTGTTCATCATCAAATAACATGACCAAAAAACCTCCTGGTCTAACACGGAGATTCTTTAGTAGACCATATAATGTACATAAATGTACAGGGAATAAAGGAATTTACAAAGTCATACCTTAACCTCATCCCAGCGTTCCACTCTTAGCAGGGGTCAGCAAGGTCTGTTTGGAGACCGTTCGATACCTAGACCTCCTCAGAGGTTCTAACCAGGGAATCACGAGGGAAGACGACTCTTCCAAGCAGCCACTCCTCCCCCTCGTCAAGAGGAGCGATCGCTTGGTTTAAATGATCTTTGACATCATCTGAACGACGCAGTCGGTTGAAGGCGTTATACTAATGTCTATGACTAGATTGGGACACCAGACACTCAGTATGTCAACCTGAGGAATTGATCCCCAACTGATTACAATCCGGCCCCTTTTCAAAGAAGGCGTCATGACTCGATTCACGGCCATCGAGCATTCTCAAGACGACTCCAAGCGATATCTTGGCTAAATAAGTTCTAACCACCAACATGGAGAAGTTTAATGGGACTCAAAACCCGTTGGAGTTTCTCTAGATTTATACTACCGCCATCGAGTCAGCTTTGGTTGTGACGACAATGTGATGGCAAACTACTTACCCACGGTACTTGAAGGATCTGCCCGGTCTTGGTTTCTCAACCTACAAGTTGGATCAATTTACACCAGGGAGCAACTCTGCGACCTCCTGATCGCAAACTTTTAGGGGACGTACGACCGCCCTAGAAAGGAGGACGATCTTCATCGGATCTGGCGCAGAACCTAATGAGACACTTCGGCAGTACACAAAGAGGTTCAGCCATGTCCGTAACTCCATTCCTAAGGTCGCAGACTCATCTGTTATTTAGGCTTTTAAAGTAGGGCTAAGGAATCGACGGTTCATGGAGGATATCGCTATGAATCCTCCACAAACGACCGTCGAACTTTTCGACATGGCCGATGGGCATGCAGTCGCTAGTGAGGCAGTTGAATGGAATAATGCCATCGATCGGAAAGAGAAAATCCATCAACCCAGCCTGGATAAACCAGAGAAGAAACTTAAGAAGGCTCTTAAGGGTAAGAAAAATCGCAAACCTAGCAATAAAGAGGTTCTTGCGATTCTTGAAAAGTTTACCAAAGGCAAGAAGGATTATTCCGGTCGTAACAAAACAAAATCTTCGATCGATGAATACGAAAATAATAAGAAGTGTTCACTTCATCAGGTGGCAGGGCATGATCTGCGCACTTGCCGAGCCTGGCAAAAGAAGCTAGAGGATTATTATTTAGGTAAAGGTCCTTTTCCTTTCATACAAGAGCTTGGAGAGCTAAGCTCCAAAAAAGACAAAGATGGCGACGAAGAAATGGAGTATCAGGAGCCACAGCACACCGTCGATATGATCTTTGGCGGATCCTCCTCGTACGAGTCAAGGCGCCATTTGAAGGCCCTGGAGCAGGAAGTGAACCTCGCCGAATCTCCGATCACCGTCCAGCCATCCAAGTGGTCGAAGACAGTCATATCCTTCAGCAAAGAAGACCGCCCTATCCCTTCAACTCGACCAGGTAGGTTCTCTATGTTGTAGAACATACTATTAATAATTGTAAAGTTAATTGAGTTTTAGTAGATGGTGGTAGTTCTTTAAATATCTTATTTACGAGAGCATTGGAAGAGATTCAAGTTCCCAAGTCAAAAGTAAAGTCTGTGAAATATGCCTTCCATGGTATAATTTCAGGGTATACTGCCAAACCGATAGGGTAGCTTTCCCTACCGGTTACGTTCGGAAGACCAGATAACTTCCGAACAGAAAAGATTTTATTTGATGTAGTAGATTTTGAAACTACATATAATAGAATTCTTGATCGCCCGGTATTGGCAAAGTTCCCGATAGCTACGCATTACAGCTATTAGAGTTTAAAAATGCCTGGACCGAAAGGGGCCATTATGGTTCAAGGGGATAGAAAGATGGAATACGCATGTGATTGTAAATCCCTAGAACTAGTTGACGAACTTTCGACCAGGGATACTAATCCACCTTCCACACAGGTTAAGCACTCAAGACAAAAGATAGCTCCAAAACCCTTCGACCAGGCCAAGAAAGTTCCACTCGATAAAGGACGTTTCTCTAGAAAGCGTCAAAGAGTCGTTTGGGCTCGGAAGCGCTAGTGCAACCACCCAAAGGGTACTGGTCGGGGCAGAACTCGATCCTAAATAGGAAGAGTCGCTCGTCTCCTTCCTCCAAGCCAATTCAAATGTATTCGCCTAACAGACATCCGATATGCCCGAAGTGCCCAGGGAGGTGATCGAGCATAGGCTAGCTCTCTGGCCTGACAAAAAACCGGTCAAGCGGAAGCTGAGGCGCTTCACACCAGATCGAAAGGAAGTAATCCAGTTGGAGATTGACAAGCTCCTTAAGGCTGGGTTTATTTGTGAAGTCGACCACCCTGAGTGGCTCACCAATCCTGTAATGGTTAGGAAAAGTAAGGGAAAATGGCGAATGTGTATTGAGCTCATAGGTCTCAATAAAGCTTGTCGGAAGCATGATTTTCCCCTTCCGTGTCGACAAACTTGTAGACTCTACTTAGGATGTGAGTTGTTAAGTTTTTAGATGCATATTTAGGGTACCACCAGATTAATATGAGTAAACATGATGAAGAAAACTTCCTTCATCACACCGTATAGCACATATTGCTATGTCAAGATGTCATTTGGTCTCAAAAATCTTGGTGCAACTTTTCAAAGACTAGTGCAAAAAAAAACCTTTAGTCATAAATAGGTGAAATTTAGAAGCTGCATTAATGACTTGGTCATAAAGAGCATCAATTTGGTGACTATATTTCGACCTACAAAAACTTTCAATCACTTAAAAGACATAACCTTAAATTAAATCGAGAAAAGTGTGTGTTTGGAGTTTCTTGGAAAGCTTCTTGGATTCCTAGTTTTGGCTATAGGAATTGAAGCAAACCCGACAAGGATATCATCCATCAACTAGATCGCCCTCAGACCACAAAGAAAGAAGTTCAAAAGCTAACGGTTGTATAGCGTTAAGTCATTTCATAGCACGGTTAGGAGAAAAAGGATTACCTTGCTTTAAGCTTCTTTCGAAACACGGAAGTTTCGAGTGGACTATAGATGCAAACGTTGCTTTTGAAGAGCTCAAGAGGTACCTTACGAATGCCCCAATCTTAGTATCTCTAAGGTCGGGAGAAACATTGCTAATATCGTGGCTACAAGCATACAAGCGATCGGCGTTATCTTGGTCGTTGGTAGCGACAACATCAACGACCGATATATTTAAATGGCGAAGTCTTACATGGACCAAAGGAATGACATCCACAGGTACAAAAGTTGATATACGGTCTCCTTATGGCTTCAAGGAAACTAAGGCATTACTTTTAGGCTCACAGTGTGGTCATACCAACTGGGTATCCTCTTGGTCAGGTTCTCAAAAATAGGGAATCATCAGGATGAATAGCAAAATGGGCGGTCGAGCTTAGGGCGTTCGACCTCCATTTCATTTCACGAACAACAATTAAGACCTGGGCTTTAGCAGAATTCATTGCCGAATGGACGACCCCTGAACCCACCCAAGGGCCTGAGTACAAACATCACGAAGAGTGGACCATGTACTTTGATGGTTCCTTGATGCTCAAAGGCTCGGGGGCTGGAGTTGTCCTAGTATCCCCACTAGAGAACACATTAAATACACTATTCAGTTAAACTTTTCTGCTACAAACAATGTGACAGAGTACGAAGATTTACTGGCAAGACTCCGAGCAACCAGAACGCTCGGGATTCACAGCTTACTAGTGAAAGGTGATTCTCAACTAGTAGCAAATCAAGTCGGGAAAGAGTATCAATACTTAAGTCCCAAGATGTCATCTTATTTGGCGGAAGTACGGAAACTCAAAAATCACTTCTTCAGGTTCCACATCCAATATGTTCCTAGAAAGGAAAACTTTCTGGCAAGCCAATTGGCACGGATGGCCTCATCAAGGTTCCATGTCCCGTTTGGAGTTTTTCTCGAGCAACTCGATACACCCTCGGTGGTCGAGCATTTCGAAGACACATATGTTCCACTAGAGATCGTACAGATCAATCCCTGTTGTGATTGGATGACATCAATCTATAATTGTCTTCAGCATGGCACACTTCCTGAAGATGATGTAGATGTTGATCGTATAGCTCGAAAAGCCAAATCACACACTCTGATCGAATGCACCCTTCACAAATGGGGAGCTCACTTGAGTGTTGATGAGATGCATATCTCAAACGGATGGTATTAAGTTATTATCTGAGACACACGGAGGAGTCCGTGGAGCGCATCATTCCTACAAAACTCTAGTTGGTAAAGCTTTCAAGCAATGATACTACTGGCCAACTGCTCTCCATGATGCAAAAGAACTTGTGACGAAGTGCATATAATGTCAATTTCATAGTCGATAAGAACATCAGTCGGCAGAAGCTTTGCAGACAACACCTGTTTCTTGACCTTTTGCATCCTGGGGATTAGACATTTTGGAACCTTTCCCAAAAGCACCTGGGGGCTTTGAATTCTTATTTGTCATGATTGATACATTCACAAAACGGATAGAAGTTGAGCCAATTATTAAAACAACAACTGAAGCTGCCAAGAGGTTAATTACAAAAAATGTGATTACACAATTTGGTATACCCAGTCGTATAATCACAGATAATGGTACCTAGTTCTCGAGCGGAAATTTTTAGGAATTCTGTGAAGATCTAAGTATCAAGATACATTACGCTTCCGTGGCTCACCTGCAGAGTAACGGAGCAGTCGAGCGAGCTAATGGCATAATAATACAAGGAGTAAAACGTCGAGTATTCGACCAGTTAATAAAACGGCCAGGAGCTCGGGTTCAAGAACTTCATTCTGTATTATGGGTCATTCAATCCGCGACCAGTTGTGCGACCGACGAAACACCATTTTTTCTGGTTTACGGTGCTGAAGCCATGCTTCCTTCGAAACTGAAAATTGGCTCAGCTTGAACTGATTGTTTTAATGAGAACGATCAAACAGAACGACAACATCAATTTCCTTGAGAAACAACGAAACAATGCCTTGATAAGATTGGCAGTTTGCCAACAAGCCATGAGAAGGTCCACAGTCATAAGGTGCAACCTCGCAACCTAGCTATAGATGATCTGGTTCTCATAAAAATTCAGAGCCAGGCAAATCACCACAACTTTCGTCAAAATGGAAAGGTCCATACACTGTGGTTGAAGTAACCAGACCTGGTTTGGTACGACTTGCCATGTCAGACAGACGTGTTTTGTCAAATTCTCGGAATATTGATCAATTGCGTAAGTTCTATGTGTAAATTTTCTTTTTCAATTTCAATAAAGATGCATCATTTCTTTACTTTCCGATGGGTAATGTTATTTATATTTCCATTGTCCATTGCTTGGTCACATACTATTGTTGTCTAAGATCATAAGAAAAGATCAATTGCTCTCCGACATCCTTCTAAAGGATATCTTTTACTTTTTGACTTTGACATAGTTGTCAAAAGCCATAAGGGTTCTTATCGTGACCATCATAGAGATGGTTCCCACGAGCAACCATACACTTTTTTTTCTCAAAGAAGCAAACAGGTAAAAGGAGCATAACACACACGACTACATATAGTTACCTACATGCTTAAGAATTCAAAGGCTAACTTTCTTCATTTCAACATTATGTTCTTCTCTTGTTTTGCAATTGGCGGAACCACGGAAAACCTCCGAGTCGAAATCTCTCCTCTCGGCATATGGTCTTGCCCACGGAAGGAGTTTCCTAGCGGCGGTCCTTTTCTTACGATCTTTGCTACTAGTCAGAACTTGAGAACGAATACGTGTCGCGAAGTGTTAATCATGTCTTTGGTTCTTAGCACCTTTTACGACTAGCTTGGATATTGTATATAAATAAAAATACTTATCGTTTTCTTCATACATTTTTGCATAATGTCTTGTCATCAATATAAATCTTATGACATCTTGACCATACAATGTACTTTACGGTATTTCGATTATGGAAGTTGATCTAAGATTTGTTGAAATAATACACTAGTTCGACCAAATTTGTTTCATAGTGCTAATTCAATCCATCTTACAACATAACCAACACATACTTTGTACAATTGTCATGAAAAGTGCTCTTTTTTCTTGGTCTACTCCTTCCTTAGTAAGTCTTTCTACTACATAAGCAGTCAGGGGCTAGGAAATATATGAGTACTCAAGTTGAAAGATAAACATAAGCTTTACTGATAACAAAAGGTAAGTTTTTTATATTTATAATTTTATATTACATCCATTCGCTCTTCGGGACCACCAGACTGGTTGCAATGGGATGGATATTTGACCTTCATTTCCTCTGTAACCTTGTTTCCGAAGGGTACCACTCCCTCGAAGATCTTGGCTGCTTCTTCCTCCGAATAGTCGAAGTCCGCTTCAAGATCTTGGAGGTTGATGGAGGGGTCGGAAGCCTTGAGCTTTGCCAAAGCAAAGCTAAATCCATCTGTAACATAGTTTTTCATGGTCTGCGCATGGTTTCTCTGAGGAGTTGCGAGTAGATCTTGGAGAACTTCGAACTGTCGACCAAGACAGTTCGCCTTTTCCATTGGCTCCTTTGATGACGACAAAAATACTTTCGACCCCGTGTCAGAAATCATCTTATTGAAAGCAATAATCTTCTCTTTAAGACTATGTTCGAGTTCCATCTACTTATCATTTGTGAACTCAAGAGCTTTTTTGTTTATTTTAACTTTTGAGTTTGCTCAACACGAGTAGACTAAAGTTAATGAAATAAATTTAAAATACATAGTAAAGCAGTGGGGTTTACGACCGGTGACCTTGAGTTTTCTTCTCGAATGCCTCGGTGGCTTCCTTGTGCTTGAGAGGCCTCATTAAACACAGTCGACCCATATTCGATTAATGGGTCTTTTGCAATACACCTCTCCTCAAGTGAAGTTATTATGGCTGCCTTAGCCATAATCTCTTCCTCAAATTTTCTAATTACATCCAAATATGATAAGGGAAAAGTTGATAAATAACAAGGAATGAAATAACCAAAAGGGAAGATGAAGTCAAGAAGAAGTACTCACTTTTCAATTCAGAGTTTTTCTTCTCCAAACAAGTTAGTTGCTGAGTCAGTACTATGACCACAACGACGTTCTCCAACATATGCTATAAAAATGTATAGTAAACTTCATTAAGTTTTAAATAAAACTTCATAAAAATGCTATAAGAGTGGTTGTAAGGTATTTACATGGACCGCTTTATCCGCATATTTGGAGTAAAAAGTCCCAGAGTCTGTCTTTAATTGACAGTCTGAGATTTTCCTCCAAGCCTCCTCGAGTCTTTTATCATCAAAGACTCGAGGTTGGTTGGGGGTGTCATTGAGGTGAGGAGACCTCCTCTCCACAAGATCAATCACCTCAACTGTTTGAGCCTCTGCTTCCATAGGCAGGGTCGAAGCCGCCAAGGGGTCCTGAGCAGGCATTAGTGCTTCCACCTGCTCGGGGGCTGGCTTGACCATCCTTTCCTCGAGAGTTTCCTCCTGAGGAGTGCTCTAATCAGAAGCGATCGGAACAGCGGATCTGTGGAAATAGAAGAAAGGAAGATTTCAGAATACAAGAAAAACTAAAAGTATGAATTTATGCAAAATCTTTATTTTACATACCTGGTCTTCTTGGTCTTGATTTTGAAACGCCTTAGAGCAAAATCCAAAACACTTGCCTTCCTCTTTTTCTTTTGACGGTTTACCAACTCTCATCCAATAGGGTTGGTCAAACCCCTCACTTCCTCCGACTGGAGGACAGAAGTAATATGCTCGACCACTCGGTCGGAAATAAATACCCTGGCCATCTGTTTGGAGATTGCAGTCTCGTCGAACTCCCAAATAGTTGCTTCAGGGGAAACTGACTGGTCGATCACGACCACCCCAGAGTCTATGACCACAACAGCTTTAGTCTGTGTATTTTATTTCTCTCCCGCCTAATTATAAATCAAAGTTAGTTTGGCGATGACATTCTTCATCTAGAATGTACATTTCTTTTCGGTGCTCTTTTTTTACCTCCGAATGGCCACCATTCTGAGTGGTCATTGGAGCAAAAGTGATCAGGACATCGACTGGATTAGAGCTCTTAGAAGGCTCGTTACTCTTCGACCCGACTGACTGCACATTAAAAGAGTATTGTGAAATATCGATCGAAAAATGCATGAACAATGAAAAGAAGTTGTTATATTTTTACCTTGAGTCTCTCTATTCTCTCTTCTCCAGAGACAACAGCTAAGATCCAGGGAATATTAGCCTTGTCATCAGGCTCCCCAACGTAGATCATTTTGATCCTATTCCTGATCTCTTCAGGGAAAAGGGCTATAAAAAATATAGAGAGACTTTAAGGTTATAAAATAATCAAACAAAAATAAATCAGACTGGTCGAAGAAAGGACTTATGTTCCGAAGAATACCTGGTCAAATCATCCTGACCAACGTACCAAAACATGGTATGTGCTCGAAGCTTCAAAGGACTTATTCGGTGCATGGAGAAATCTCTGACCACGTGCCAAGAAATCGGACCTCTAATACTGAGGTGTTGGATTGCTTCAATCCATCTCCCCACCTTTCCCTTCTTTTTTGCGAAGGACCTCCACTATGGATTTTCGACCGCTACCTTTCTAGCGAAGCAGAGGCTATCGTCCTTGGTGACCGTCATATAGAACCAGTTTTGTCTTCTATGATGACCACGAAGACTTGGGGTACATATGGATGTAATCCTCAGCCTTCCCGTTATGGAGGCGCAAAGCGCACTCCCTAGGTGACGCCATCGATTTCCCTGACTTCGCCATCTTGTAGAAATACCTAAAGACCTCAATATTTGGCGGAATCCTAGGTATGCTTCACAAAGATATACAAAGATCTTTGAGGCATCGATCGAATTGGGGCGAGATTCACCAACTCAACTTCATAATATTCAAAAACCTCGGGTGGAGCAGCTACACGATAACCTAAACCGCGCTCAATGTATGCAAAAAAAAAGGGGATTGCGTCATCATCCTTTGCTCGAAATGCTCTCCGACCGTGATCTCTAAGAAATCAAGTTCTTGTCGAGGAGCATCCCATTCTTCTCCAAAGCCTTGAGCTTCTTCTCTCTCAAATCGAAACCAACGGTTGGTGATTGAGTCAAACATTGTTGGATTTTGGGCGAAGGCGAAAGAGAGTTGAAGAAATTACGACGGTAAAACCCTTAGGCGGTCTTATTTGGGGGATTTTATAGGCCCACCTCATTAACTGTAAAAAGGAGTTGCCCGAAGCCCAACGGACACAAACCTCTTCAGTTTCCCAGACAATTCCTCAACTTTAAAGTGAATACAGACCACTTCGTTATCTACACCATTAAACGAGGGTTTTCTTGATACAGATTTCGTCGGAAGGGGTTCACATTGCAAATTCACTTAAAGTTCGGAGGCTAGCTGACGAGGATTAAATTCTTGAATATTAATTAAAAGCCATATAGTTTATATGGTCGTAAACCTCATAGCTAACGACCCCTATATTTGTTAGAATCCCAGGAGTCACCTGATGGGTAACCTGGTCGGAGGGCGTCCTGTACCCATTGCTCGACCAAATGACTACTCGAAGAGTCTTTGAACTGTCACTTGGACCCGGTTCCAAGTATATCCCTTCCGTGTGATCAATGGAACATGTGTCTTAATTGCTCCAAACCACACGACGTTTCCGGCCTTAAGTCACTGACAATAACCACTATATGATTTTGTCTCCCACTGACACAACCGCTGATCAGTTGGTGTTTCACTAACTACAACTATCCCTCCGACCAGACGCGTCACTTCCAAAGGATGTCTCTTCTAGGAGTAACTGACGCCTCTTCACTAGTTATTTAAGGATATATGACGAACAGCAGAAGGACAATCCCAAGACAACCGAGGGAGAACAACTGCAACACATCTGATTCATCAAAAGGCAATTAGATTCAAGCAATACACTCAGTATAATTAGGGCTAGTCCATCGTCTTGCTTAAGGCACCCACTGTAAAGATCCAGTTCATTGTAATAAAGAGTAATTCCATTCTCATCCAAGGACTCGTAGATAATTTCCTCATTTTATTTCGTAAGATCGGCGACTTGATCGTCGACACTGATAGAGGTGAAACTGAGCAGAGAATAGAGGGGAATTGCCAGCTAGAGTGGGAGAGGGATAAAGATGGAAAAATTTATGTTTAGCCGCCAATTTCACAAGGAGATTTCTACTAAAACCTAGCAGCATCAAAAGTAGAGACACCCCCTTCAGTTTTGTCTTGAAAAACTCTTTCATTCGAGGGTTTTCTCGTCTATTGGCTTAATAAGCAAAACCCGGCTAGGTAAAGCCAAACTGGCCAGGTCGGCCGGAATTTCCTGAGTCAATTACATCTTTGATCCCATGAGTGTGCCCGACCCAACAAAATCTCCGGGGTATGGATTTTTCAGTTCAACCGCTGAGCCGATCTGAGTTTTATAACTATGCTGCCGAGTGTACAATAGCAAGTAGGAGAGAAGAAAATCAGGAAAAAAAACCATGCCAATTGCAGAGCAGAATTGACTACTGAGATGGGATGGGCTGGGCAACGAGATGCCTCCGGGGGCTCTTCGGGGGCAGCAAGAGTGCCTCTCCCAGCTCGACCGAATCTAGACCGCGCAAGGAAAAGAAGCTATGGAGTTTCGGCAAGTCGTTCCCGAAGAAAGAAGTGACCGATCCTTCGACACCACCGGCGGTGACTCCCCAGTGGGAGCACCCGGTGGCGGGGAAGGAGGGCGGGAAACAGAGCAAGCGGGCGATTGCCGTCGCGGCGGCGACAGCAGCAGTGGCTGAGGCTGCCATGGCTACCGCTCATGCGGCCGCGGCTGTGGTGCGGATGACCAGCAGCGGCGTCCTGGACGCAGCGGGCCAGCAGGAGTTAGCCATGGCTGCGGTTCGAATCCAGGCCGCCTTCCGTGGCTACCTGGTTAACTTCTCTGAGCCCTGATCTCTCTAGCTTTCTCCCCGTTTCTATTCTGTTTGTGTGCGTTTGGAGTTTGATCAGAAAGTTGGGAGCTTTGTGTTTGTCCGCGCAGGCGAGGCGCGCACTGAAGGCGCTGCGTGGGCTGGTGAAGCTGCAGGCGCTGGTCCGGGGCAACATGGTGCGGCGACAAGCGACCGAGACGCTGCGGCGCATGCACGCGCTCGTGCGTGCCCAGGCGCGCGCGCGCGAGTGCCGCGACCTCCGCTCCCAGCACGGCGCCGCGCGCCCGGTAAGCAACGTAGCATGCGTGCCACTGCCACCAGCTTCACCACAACACTACGGAACTCCATGTCAAATTTGCTTGACGCGCTGATGGTCCTGGTCTTGCATGTGTGATGGAGTGATGGTTCTGACAATTGATCTGTCTTTTGTGCAGAGGAGCACGTCAAAGACGATGTGCGGTGGGAGGGTGAGCACGGAGAGATCGCTATCTTTCAGGAGGAGCTGGCTCGACGGATGGACGGAGAGGTGTACGGATGATGAGAAGAGTGTCAAGACTCTCGAGGTGGAGACGGACAAGCCTGGCCGGCACTCTTCCGGTTCCCGGAGGCGCGTTCACGGCAGCAACAACATGCAATCCTTGTGCTCAACGCTGACGTCGGACCGGAACAGCTGGAGCTTCGCCACCTTGCCGGACTCGCCGTCCAAGGACTCCACGGCGGCGGCGCATATGTCGGTGCACAGCCCGTCCTCCGTGGGCATGGGGGAGCCCCTCGGCGCATGGCAACTTCCCGTGGACATCGCTGAGCTCTGCGAGACCCCGCAGTTCTTCTCGGCGTCGTCGCGCCCGGCAGCTTCGGGCGGAGCGCGCACGCCGACAATGGCGAGTGCTCATGGCGGCTCGTGCCGAGGGCTACTCCGACTACCGAACTACATAGCGAAGCGGAGTCGTTCCGTGCCAAAGCGCGATCGCAAGCGCCAAGCAGCGGCAATCACGAGTCGGTCTATCCGGAAGCTTGGCGCCCGGCGCGAAGGAACTGCCTTATTGCGTGTCGCCCTAAGTTCGAGCGTTAAACTCTTCATAACCGTTCGAGAATGTACGGTTAATGAAATAGCGATGTCTCAAGCAAACTTTCGAGTACAACAAAAGCCAACCTTTTATTACATAAGATTAAGGTTTAATAGCCAGTTTTAACACTGACACGGGCATCCATGCCCAAGGTTAATATAATACAAGACAAAAGAACTTCAAACCTCAGGCACACTTGAGTGCGGCTGAGACCTAATAACAGTAGGTGTTGATATCCGTAGGTCCACCAAAATCCTGTTCAACCAGATCCTCTGCATTTTCCTTGGTTTTTTCTGTAGATTGTTTGCAGTTATGTAAGAATGAGTATAACTACCGTACTCAACAAACCACATGGAAAAGCTAAATAATTACATGCGAGGAGTTCAAAGGATGGTTAGATTTTACCTTGAGGCATATGTGGATGCAATTTGCGATTAAAAGCAGTTTACAAAGCAGTAAAACAATAATACATAATAACAACGGGGGGTTTCTCAACAAACTCAATTACCAACTTACCATCTTCAAAACTCTACTTATGCATCATGTCTTGGAATCACCCATTAACATGGCTTCATGCTTAGGAAGCACGGCGTATTGAATAACATTGATTTACACTCTCTGCGAGTTGCCAAACTTTACCCTGCGATATCACAAACTTCGCATTGCCACGCATCATGTTTGCGTACAAGCGAGTTATGATAACAAAGCCTTTTCACTTTGCTTATCCTTTTTAGCCTCTACGGTAGGTCTAAATCCATCTGACCCTCGGAAGACCACCGGCCAATAGTGGACTTTGTGCCCGATGCTAACGGGCTCATACTGTTCTTGGAACGGCGAGAGTGTCCCTAAAGGCCCAACCTGTCTCGCCTTTGCTAT
Source organism: Phyllostachys edulis (assembly GCA_036346405.1). NCBI lineage: Eukaryota > Viridiplantae > Streptophyta > Magnoliopsida > Poales > Poaceae > Phyllostachys > Phyllostachys edulis. The sequence goes on along the minus strand of CM070548.1, from coordinate 84,126,102 downwards.
TGCAGATATTCAATTGTAAGAAGCGATTGTACTAAGCTAGGGAGTAATGACCACGCATGTGGTTGAGCGGTTCTTGTGTATGCATTACTTAGCACAAGGTTCTTGTCCTTACTTGTCACCCAGGTGGCGATGGCCCAACTTCATGGTTGCCCACCTCTAGATCTCATGATGACTCATTTTACCAAGTATCTTGGGTTGTCCAACATAATGGACACAACCCTCGACTCTCCACCAAAACCATTAGCGAACATATCTTGCTTTTGATTGATGAACACAATTGGTGACAAAGCTACTTATATAGATAATATTTTATGTGAACTTGTCAAGATGAATATGGCCTACAAGTGCTGAGTAGGTTTGTAGGTGGGGTTATAGGATTTATCTAATTATCATGGCATTCAAAAGTATTATTTCAATAATTAAAGTAATTGGCTCAAATATAATAATGAAAGTATCAATATAAATATATGATATGTGGGTTCAAAATGATCAAGGAATGCGACTTGCCTTCTTGCACAAAGTCATGTTGATCTTTGGTCTTGTCCGGTGTCTTACGGAGTCAGTTGTCTAGATCATAACCTAACGAGAAGCAATGCAATAAAAAGAAACCAAGTAAAAACTAGCTCAACAAGGAAAGAGTGGGAACAACAAGCAAGTAAATAAAACCAAAAAGAAACTTAAAGGAAGGGGGCGGGATGGTGGGATTTATCTGGTGTTTATTTGAATTTGAAAGAGTTTGAGATTCGGATCAACTACAACAAAAATATTGTAAAGGATTAAAAGAAATCTATAGGAAGGTGGGAATATTTATTTGGAGTTTGGTATAGTGAAGCGAGTTGAGAATGGGTTTTACGGGCTCGAGGCGATCGAAAATGACATAAAATGTCAAATTAGGGTTTGAGACGAAAAAAATTCGGACAATGAATAGTACTATTTTACTATTCATGGACGGAAATGGGCTGTGAACAGAAGCAGAAATGCTTTAACAGTTAATGAACAGTGTATAGGGTTTATTATTTTTGGCTAACGAATAGTGTATATTAGGAATATTAACTCTTATTTTTGGAAGAAACGATGGTGAAATTCGTACGCGAAACGATAAAAACCGACTTTGTTTAAGCAAATAATGGACCGAACCCATTCTTTGTCGGACCACGACCTTAAGGCCGGCCAAAACCAAGCGCCTCATGGCGCTTGCAGCGGCGGAGAAGAGGGCGCGGCGCCTCGCGGAGGAGAAGGTGAGGGCAGTGGCGGCGCTCACGACAGCGGCAGCGGCGACAAGGAGGAAGGCGGCGCAGGGCGGCTCCAACCATGTAGGTCCCCTTACCTAGGGTTTTCTTGGGCTTTTGGGGTGGGGTTGGAGTGGCGGCGGCGTCGGGATCGGCCGTATTTGGAGGAAGAAGGAAGGTGGGGAAGGTGCGGGGTGAGGATGAAGGGAAAGCTGCGGCGTCTTTTTATAGGCGGGTGGGGCGGTGGGAGCAAGCGGCGATAAGAGCGACAGCGTCTTGTGGCGAGTGGCGGGTGAGGTGGAGGAGGCGGCGGTGGAAAGCGCTAGAGGTGGCGGTGGCGCGGAGGTGGCGGATGGCGGCGGCGGCGCTAGAGGCGGTGACAGCGTCGAAACAGGGTGGAGGCGGGTTTAGGCGAGGGCGCGACCGAGAGGGAGAAGGCGGAAGGGAGAAAGGGAAGCGGGTTTTTGGTTTTGGGTTTGAGATTTGACCGGATTTGGCTGAATTTTGATTTTGAAACTGAAATTCAAATTAAACTCAAATTGAATTTTGAATTTTTAAAATTTGCAGGTGTTTCATTGCGTTCCGAGTTCACCAGTACGGCCTATCCTGGCTCTGGCAGGTTGGATAGGCTTGGCCTGGCTACCAAGTATTGATACTACTAGTCTACTACAGATGATCAAGCCTCGAGCAAGACTACTACCGTTAAGTAAATGTATCATGCCGTGGGTCAGTTGTTTTGTTACTACAGATGAGTAGGCTTTTGATGATGTCACTGCTAGCTACGGTTTTCTTGTCCTTGACTAGCACTACAGTACAGTGTCATTAAGTTTATAGTGGGTGAACTGCTTAATTACGCTCTGTCACCCTGACAAAACTCTAGCTGGACTGTCATATCCTTCCTCATGTATGCATACGCAATCTTGCGCGGCGCCCTACCGTCGTGAAGCCAGAGGATGGCTACCCCAGCGCAAGCAAACTTTGGCAGCTTTGCGCATCGATCGACCTCGCGCCTATTCGGTGAACTGCGGCTTTTTCCAGGGCATTTTAGCTGCCTACTACAGTGCTTTGCGCATTGATTGACGTACGTATACTTGGACCGGCCGGCTTGGCCTCTTGGCTTACGTAACAGACTAGACTGAAGCTTAGCCCATGACCTTTGGGGAGATATGATGATCGAGCAGGAGGGGTTTGGGTTTTGTCGTTAGTTGTGATGGGATCATGGGAGATGAGGCTTGGGAGGTGTCGGCGACTCGGCGTTGGTAGCGCCGGCGGCGCGGTGCGGTGAGGCAACGTTGGAACTTGGAACCGTTCAAGGCCCACGTTTGCTGGCTTCCAGTATTACGCATGCAAACAATTCCTTTTCTACTAGTATTTAGGGACTATCTATCATAAGGTGACTGAAATTTTCTAGACATAAGTCATTATTTTTATCCATTAGATTAATATCCCATCATATGATACACCAATCTCTACACAAATCCAATGGTCACAATAAGTGACTTAAACTTAAAAAAAATTCAAGCGACTTAAAAATAGCAAGACTGTAGTATTTATCAGGACGGCAATTGGGAAATGGGCCCTCGAGCGCGCCGCGACAGCGGCACCATGCGTCGTGGAATCGACAAATGTTTTCCTTCTCCTGGACACATGCTTGCCTCTAGGCTGTTTTACCTCACCCGATATGAGTATGCACGGCATGGGCAATGGAGGCTGCAGACCGAACAGAATTAGGGTGTCAACGGATCGAATACAAATCGAATAGTGGTTTTTTCATATTCGTATTTATAGTTTTTAGTCGAATATACTTGAATACGAATCGAATATTATAATAAATACAAATACAAATTGAATACCTACTCAATTCGGTCGGATTCGAATATCCTATGACATAACGAAGTTTAACGAGTTGACACCAGTTTTATAATAATACTTATGCCCCTTTTTATATGGTTTATCATGTAATCATTGATCATTGGTTCTATTTTACCACTAACTCTAACCAATTCTAGAGATTGTATAAATAAATCGGTTATAAACATGTCGAAATTGGCTAAAAAAGCATGTGAAAAGCTTTGCTGGGGGATGTGCCAACAAAAAATCAAATGCCAAATCAGAGTCCACCATGACGACGGCCTCGTTGAGATGATCAAAATGCATACATAATATGCCCAATTTGGAGATCAAATGCAAAAGACACGTAATAGCTAGTTGCTGTTATTGTGTCGAATCCGGATATTATCTGGATTCGTATTTGATTCGACACCTACTTTGCATACCGTATTCGTATTCGTATTCGACAAAAAAATCCTTCTGTTTTACTGTTCTTTCAATGGACAATCTACCATGCACATATGCTCCACTGCACACATGGCTTCGTCGGCCGACACCTTATCATCCAGTCAGCTGAATCAGGTCATGCGGTGAAATAACCCAAAAATTCAAGTTTTCAAATTTTTGGAAGCTTTTTGGTTTGATTTCGAAAACTTTCCCAATTCGGCCATTTCTCTCCCATTCCTTCTTCCCCCCTTTGGCCCTTCTGTTTTTCTAGCCCGAAGGCGCCTTTCTTCCCCGGGCGCCTTCCTTGCTTCTCCTTCCCGGCGTCACACGCCCTCGCCATCACGTGGTCCTCGCCCGTCGGCTCGCCGCCACATCCGCGCCACCTTGCATCGCCATCAAAGCGAGCCCGTAATCCACTCGCCACCTCGCCCCGCCGGCGCGCGCCACGATCGCTCAACCGCTCGTGGCCAACCACGTCGCACTCGTCGCACCGCCCCCTACTCCCACCACCTTCCTCGGCCTATAAAGCCCGTCCGAGCGTGGCTTCACCTCCATCCCCACCCTCCGGCACCTCAAAAGCGGCGGATTTCAAGCTTCCGCCATCGACTCCCTCTTCTTCTTCAACGACCCGAGGTAAAATACGTCGTTCCCTTGCCTCCCCACTTCGGCTCTGACACCACCTCGTCACCCCGCTCTTTTCCCCTAGCCTCCCCACCCTCCTTTCTCACTAGAGCTCACCGACACCATTCCTCCCGGCGCACCTCCCGGCCACCAGCGTCGGGTCGCCTCGAGCACCTCCACCCTCACCAAAGCCACCCAAGAACTCACCTTGGCCTTCTGCGCCAACTCAGTCGCCTTGGCAGGCTTGTCGTTAGATGGCCGGAGGCTCGGCCTTCCTCCTCTCCTCTACAGGAGGCGGCCTTGAACCTTTGGGCCTGCGGCTCAAAATTGCTGGTATTTGGGCCTTAAAAGGCCTAACCTTTTGGGCCTATGGCCCTACAGGTTAGGCTTAGCCCAAGATCTTGTTCCAAATCGACCTTTTATTGTTCAAATGCACAGTAAACCCTTCTCTGTTCATCGCCCGAAAAAGAATTAGTTCTTGTTCATTTTCATAAATAACAAAACCACGATTCTTGTTCATAAGCGAAATACTGCTTGTTAGCGAAAAGCATAACTCTTGTTATTGTTCACATCCGGTTTTGCACATGAATAGTAAATTAACACCATTCCTCATCTAACACTTTTTCGCAAAACCTAAATAGACATGTTATATCCGTTTCGACCATTTTGAGCCCATGAATCCATTTCTCAGCTCTGTTCAGTCCATTTAAGCACCGAATAAATCTCTACCACTCCACACCACCTTCCTTTATGTTTCTTTTTTGAATTTGTTTACTTACATGTTGTTCCTAGATCATTCCTTGTCATTTGGATTTTATTTTGATTATTTTATTTCTTTTCACATTAGGTCACGACTTCGATGATTAGACTCCAGAAGACATTGAACAAGACCAGTATCTAGAATATTGTGTGCAAGGAGGCAAGTCACATTCCTTAATCATTTTGAGCCCATTTTCATATATTTATAATATTACTATCATTTATCGTATTTATGCCAATTACTTTATTATTGAAATAATACTTTTGAATCCGTGATAATTAGATAAATCCTATTACCCCACATACGTACCCACCTAGCACTTGTAGGTCATATTCACCTTGACAAGTTTAAAATCCTTTGTAAGCCATATTCACCTCGACAAGTTCACATAAAATGTTAGCTTTATAAGTAGCTTTATCACCGGTGTGTTTATAAAATCATCAAAAGTGTATTGGTTGTTAGCCAATGGTTTTTAGGAGAGTTGAGGGTTGTGTCGAGGAAGTTGGACAACCCAATAGACATGTGTTAAAAAGTGAGTCGAAGGTGAGGCACGGAGGTGGACTGACCATGTGTTGGTATTGGTCCATCGCCATCTTGTGAGACAAGTAAGGACAAGAACACGATGCCACGATATGAGACCACAGAAAATCGCTCAACCACAGGTGTGGCCATTACTACCTAGCATAGTACACTGCTCTTTCAATTGAATATTTACAGTATCTAGAATGGGACAGGACTGGGTCTAAGGAGGCACCCGCTAGTCTACACAATAGTAGGTGCCGTCAGCATAGGGGTGCAAAATCCACTGTGGCCGGTAGAGTCTCCTGAGGGCTATATGGTCCATATTCCTACCGGGTAGAGGCTAAAAAGGATGAGTAGTGAAAAGACTTTGTTATCTCGGCTCGATCGCATGCTAACGGGTTGCGTGTCTATGTTCTAACTTGATGTGAATCTGAGATATCTTGTGGATAAAGTTTGGCAACTCTCTGAGTGTATATTTAAAGGTATTGAATCGATTAATGCGTGCTTTTGATTAATGAAGGTAGTGTTAATTTGTGATTCCAATACAAAGACATAAGTAGAGTTTTTGAGATGTTAAGTTGGTTTGTGCAATTGTTGAGAAACCCTCGATGTTATTATTTATTATTGTTTCTTGTTTTAAAGATAAAGCGCTTTAAATGCAAAATATATCCATATATGCGGTCATGGTAAACTGTACCATTCCTTTGATAATCCTAGCATGTAATTAATTAAGATTTCCATGTGACTTGTTGAGTACTGTAGTAGTACTCATTCTTGCAATATCGCAAAACATCTCTGAGAGAAACAGGAAAATCTGAGAGGATCATATTGAGCGAGATTTTGGTGGACCCACGGATGGAAGCGACTATTGTTATCAGTCTCGACCGCACTCAAAGCGTGTCTGTGGTTTGAAGTTCTTTTGTCTTGTATTATATTAACTTTGGGCTTGGATGTAGTGTCGTCGGTTAAAACTAATTGTTAAGCCTTAATCTTATGAAATAAAAGTCGGATTTTGTTGTAATCGGAAGCTTGCTTGAGACTTACTTCACAACTACACATCCCGGACGGTGGTAAAGAGTTTAACGATCCCGACTTTGGGGCGTTACAAAGTGGTATCAGAGCTTAGCTTGATTGTAGATTGAGACCTTAGGTTGGTTATAAGAATTAGGAAATGAAGACCTTCAAAAATCTTAAATTGAAAAATTATAAAAGGATTGCTAAAACAAAAATATAAGTATTATTGTTGTCCTTTCCCTTATATTGCGTTGTCTCGTCTAAACTTATATTTGTAAAATCTCGGTTTGTTTTTGCAAAAGATTTATCTACTCCTTAACTAAATTTCAACTTTTCGCCAGAAGTTGCGGTATAGAAGAAGCGGTGTTCAGAATACGCTAGAGTAGTGTTAACTAGAGTAAACCCTAAATAGACGATCTTTTGATTGTAACACAATTTGTATTATGTACTCTAAGTAATGTGTATACACCTTGTATAAAAAAAAGAGTTATGTTATTTATTGATAATTTGTTTTTCTATCAGTACATGTATATCATCCTTGTCAAAATTCAATTCCTTCTTTTCATCTTAAACCTTACCTCAATATTTCTCCACTTAACTTAAATCTGGATCTTACTTACCTCTCTATATTTCGTCAAAATCGCTGCAGAATTATATTCCCAAGATGTCAGGAATGAGAACAAGAAATAACACCAACAATGAAGCCCATACAGCAGAACATCAGCCAAGCATGGCAGAAGTAATGGCCATGATGGAAAGAAACAGATATGAAGCAGAACAAAATCAAACTAGAATGATAGAGCAACACACGGACTCCTAGAACAAATAGCAACTAGACCACCAGTACCATTAGGACCCTATCCAGGAACAACACATGGAGGAATCACTACAGGATCAAGATGGGCATATTTTCAGAAAACAAGACCACCAACATTTACAGTCGCACCAGAACCGCTAGCAGCAAATGATTTGATAGGAGACATGGAAAGAAAGATAGATACAATCTAATGTACTGATCAAGAGAAGACTCTTTTTGCCTCCCATCAACTTCAAGGACAAGCCGCAGCATGGTGGATGAATCACTAAACACTCCAACCTGAAAGAGATATACCATGGCAGAAATTCAAAGATGCATTTCATAAGGCACACGTCCCCACTAGCGTGATTGCCTCTAAACACCGAGAATTTCTTGCTCTCCGACAAAGATGACTTACTGTGACAGAATACCTTCACCAATTCAACTACCTGGCTCGATATGCCCCAAATGATGTTGATACTGAAGAGAAAAAAATGGAGAAATTATCCGAAGGATTGCAAAAGTCACTGAAATTTCACATTTCAGCCGGATTTCAAAGACATGTCGACTATGGTAAACAAGTTGCTAATATCGAAGAAACGAAGAGAATTACAAGAAATCGAGAAAAAAGAAGAGCAATGCGAGATAACACCTCAACCAAGTGCACCCAAAAGAAGAATGATAACAAAGATCGCCAGATGCAATATCAACAAAGATCACCTACCAATCCAGTTCCAAGACCACAATACAACATGATTCAACCAGCCACAGTTCAGTGCTATACATGCAGAGGAAATCACTACCAAAAGGAATATCCACAAAATCAATAAGCTGCTACCATTGTGGACAACAAGGTCATATCAAGTTTCATTGCCCAATGAGGGTATGTCACAAGAAGCACCAAAGCTTAGGTGAATAATCAATCACGAGTCAACAAGAGCGCCCCCATTAATACAAGCTAACAAAGGAGGTATGCTACGACCAAGAGAAACGACTACAAAGACCAACAATGAGGACCAATCTAGGGCAAGATCAATTACGCTACTTCCAATGAAGCGGCGAGAAGACACAAATGTCATTGACGGTGCGCTTTTACTTCGTACAAGATTAGCATTGATTTTGACTAGTCACTCGAGCCACTTTTCGAATTATGCAAAAAGGAACATGGAACAAGGAATCAAAAATGCAAATTTTTTATTCCAATATGTCCCATGAGTTGAGTGAATCTCGGGGTCGAGATTCTTTTAAGGGGTAGATTGAAATAACCCAAAAATCAAGTTTTCAAAATTTTTGAAGCTTTTGGGTTTGATTTCGAAAACTTTCCCAATTCGGCAATCACTACCAGAAATCTGCTAAACTATGACAAAATTTCTATGACAACTAAGTAAATCATCATTATCTGCCCATATTCTATGATGTTTTTTGGCAGCAGCGTCATAAAGAGCATCCCGGATGGGACCCTACTTGTAGTGACGAAAAATGTCAAAATCGTCACTAACTCCCAAACCTCAAATTGTCATAATCGTATGCGTCGGCATTGTGACACCATTGCTTTGTCATAGTTACAGGTGACAATCTCATATCGCCATAATCCTCTTGGAGTTTTTTTTGATAAAGTTACCACGGTGACAAAACGGTTTGTTGCC